>PVIA01012837.1:0-35542 GCA_004024845.1 Tonatia bakeri
CAAGTGTTGGAGAGGTTGTGGAGAAAAGGGAACCCTAGTGCACTGTTGGTGGGATTGCAGACTGGTACAACCACTATGGAAAACAGTATGGAATTTCCTCAGAAAACTAAAAATGGATCTGCCTTTTGACCCAGCAATTCCACTGCTAGGATTATATCCTAAGAACCCTGAAACACCAATCCAAAAGAACCTATGCACCTCAATGTTCATAGCAGCACAATTTACAATAGCCAGATGCTGGAAGCAACCTAGGTGCCCATCAGTAAATGAATGGATCAAAAAAACTGTGGTACATTTACACAATGGAATTCTATGCAGCAGAAAGAAAGAAGGAGCTCCTACCCTTCACTAAAGCATGGATAGAACGGGAAAGCATTATGCTAAGCAAAATAAGCCAGGCAGTGAAAGACAAATGCCATATGATATCACCTTTAACAGGAACCTATACAATAAAACAAGCAAACAAGTAAAATATAACCAAAGACACTGAAATAGAGAATAGGCTGACAGTGACCAGAGTGGAGAGGGGAGGGAATTTCATGGAAAAGGTGGAAGGGTTTACAGGAACAAATATAAAGGACACATGGACAAAAACTAGGGGTTTGGTGGAAATGGGAGAGAGGTCGGGAAGGATGGACAGGTGGGCTGGGATGGGAGTAAAAGACAGAAAACTGTACTTGAACAACAATTAAAATAAAATTTAAAAAATAAAACTAGGGTGTATCCATTCCAAGTCTATGCTGGTAGCTGAGCAGACTGAGAGCTCAAATAAAATTTACCTTTATTCTTTCTTTTGAGTAGAGAAACTTTTTTTAGTCACACACTATCCATAACTTAAAACTTTATAAATAGCCAGGAGAATAGCTAAAATTCATATAATTGCTAACACCCAGTGTTGTTGAGGATGTGGGAGTGCTAGCATTCTTGTATTGCTGATAGAATGCAAAACGCTACAGTCCCTTTGGGAAACAGTTTGGTGATGTCTTACCTACCTACCACACGTTAGCATACACTAGTTACACACCTGTCATAAAACTCAGAAATTTCACTCCTAAATCTTTACACTAGAGAGATGAAAACAATTATGTCCACAAAAATACTTGTATTATAATTTCTATAATAGCAGTATTCAAAATAGCTAATAACTTAGAATAAAAACATTGAATTTCCATCAACTGATGAATGTATGAAAGCACTGTGGTATATCTATACTTTTGAAATTTTATCCTCAAGTATAAATGAACAAACTACTGATACATTAAACAGGAATGAACCCAAAAAGCATTATGGTAAGTTTAAAAGGTTAAATATAAAAGACTACATACTATTATTTCATTTATGCAAAATTCCTGAAAAGACAAACTATAGTGAGAAGGAGATGGGCTGAAACTGGTAATGAAAGTTTTGTGAATTTTCTATATCTCAGTTATGGTGGTATTTATAAAACTGTATACAATTACAAACATTCATCAGCCTGGACCTTCAATGAGTGAGTCTTCTTGTGTATATTTTACATATCAATAAAGTTGGGGAAACTTCACTAATACAATCAAATACAAACCAAAATCATCTGCAGAAATATTTAAAATCATAAAATTGTGAACTTAAGAGTATCACATTAGTCATAGCAAAAATTTAAATCATATTCCAGGTATACACAAAAGAGGCATTTACTAGAAATGGTAAAAGCAGGGGTGATGAAGAGAGCCAAATGTTGAATCTCTGGATATATAGAGTTCTTTGGAAAAAGAAGCGGAGTTTATATTTATATAAACATACAAATATACCAGAATCCAATATCCACTTGAACTGGAAAATTACTCTTCTGTAATGCTAAAATGTGCACTTCTATGAACTCTCCTCATTCATTCCCCAAACTTCCCACGGAAAATTATCTAATGGTGATTAATCCACAGCAGCACTAATGAGGTAAAAGTGTGGATTCATAACACCCTTGTACTTTTGTAAACACAAAATATTTTAAAGTGAACTATAGAATAGAAATATTTTGAAAACCAAATGCATAAAACTAAGGTATTTCTTCTACAATCAGAGTGTCTAATAATAATGGTATCTTATTTGTGTGTGTGTATTCTGTTCATGTTGGAAAGACCATAATCAACACTTCCTTTTGGGAGTGTATACTCCCAGGATTTCCCTAATTTTTTTTGTCATTATTTTATTTAGTCTTTAAATCCCACTACTGAAATCTCAGCATTATTTTTAGAAAATATTTTAAAATTATAGGCCCTGGCTGGGGTAGCTCAGTGGATTGAGTGCGGGCTGCGAACCAAAGCATCGCAGGTTCGATTCCCAGTCAGGGCATATGCCTGGGTTGCAGGCCATGGCCCCCAGCAACCGCACATTGATGTTTCTCTCTCTCTCTTTCTCCCTCCCTTCCTTCTCTAAAAATAAATAAATAAAAATATTTTAAAAAAATTATACACAAAAATGCAATTCTACACCAAAAGAAATTACAAGAAAAAGTGTATTCAAGGTGTTATTTCCCATAAAATATTCTAGACCATATACCCAAAGCTCTATAAAGTGCTTCAAGAAACTTGTATCAGTGTCTTGCAATACTTGGGTTTTTATTTCTTTCCCTTTTTGTTAAAAATTGGTATTAATCATATTATCAACATTATCGTTTAAATTATCAAAGCAAGCTAAACCACAGACACAGTAACCCAATATCTGGCAGTATCCTGAGAGTGGGCCCTGTTGAGTTCTATGGTTGAGTTTATTTACTGATGACAGTAATATTTGAATCTCCAGAATTAGGCAAGGATACTCGGCAATATACATAACATTTATTTTTGTTCTCCAACAGGCAACTCAAGTTCACCATGTCCTAAACCAAGGTCATCATCTCTTCACTCTCACTGCCCTATCTATATTTGCTTTCTCTATACCACTATCCACTCAGTTGACCAAACCAGTAAACTGAGCATCACTTTCAACAGTACCTTACCCATTGGTGCTTACGTCCAATCAAATGCTAGTGTATATTGTACCCCCTACCTCTTCAAACTGTCCTCTTTTCTCTACTACCCTATTCAGATCCCCATCACATTTTGTCTAGATTACTACTTTGGCATCCTAAGTCATCTCCTTGCCTCTGCTCTTCTCCCGCCAGCCCAATCTTCACATTTGTAAGTGGTGTGATCATGTAAGGACTTAAGTGTAAGCATCCAACTTCTCTAGGGAGTCTTCCATGAATCCCCACATCTGCACCCTCTTCTGTGCACCTGTGGCATTTTGTACTTCCCCAACCATGACACTAATCCCATTATATATTTTTAAAAGATTTTATGTATTTTATTTTTAGACACGGGAAGTAAGGGAGAAAGAAAGGGAGAGAAACATCAATGTGTGGTTGCCCCTACTGGGGACCTGGCCCACAACCCAGGAATATGCCCTGATTGGGAATTGAACCAGAAACCCTGTGGTTCCAAGGCTGATGCTCAATCCACTGGACCACACCAGCCAGGAAGGGCTAACCCCATTATATTTGATGGATTGCTTATTTACTTGAATCCCCCACTAGACTGTGAGCTATTTTGTGGCAAAGACTAAGACATAAGTAAGAATTTAAGAAAATTGTCCTTATAAAGGCAATTTTGTTACTTAGCTATAAAGATTTAAAAGGCATCTTTTCTGATTTTTTTAACCAAATCTTATCTCATCATCATCTCAGTTTATATTAGATTTTCGAGGATAATATTAAATACACAGTGGCATTTATAATAATTTGATATTTCTTTTTCTACCTGGTGAAGGAAACATTTGGGACTGAAGTCATTTTTCCAACTAAAAGACTTAGAGAAAAGGCTGAAAGGTAAACAGTGAGAGGTACAAACACCTCAGGACTTCAGAAAGACCAGCAAATGAAATGTGTATGTTCCTTTGCCCCTCTTCTTTTATCTCTGCACTTGAGTTGCTCACTCTTTCAAATGATTTCTAGTCTTAGAATGAATTTTGAAAATTCTACTGAATTTCAAATTACTGTGAAGAGCACCCAGCAACAATATTTACTATCATACTTAGGGGAGAGATGATGGAATTCTGACTCCACTGTCCAAGGCACAGATAGGGATGAGGACACTCTCAGTATAAGAACAATTTTCTCTTGAAAGACAGCCAGGTTGAGTATGAGCGTATTATGGGATGTTACTACCTGTGAATCCTCCCTGCCTGAGGACCAGGCAAAGGGTTAAGATGCTCCCAGAGAGAAAGTGGATACATGTCTGGGAATGTGAGGGAGAACTCATGTGAGTACACTGTTACAAATTGTAAGAGGGCAGGAAATAAAGAAAAAGGTAGAGGTTACCTACTTTTTGTGGCAACCTGGCTGGTAGTTTCAAAACTCTGCCTCCCTGCCTTGTGACACTTTCAGGACAGGTAGGCAAAAACTAAAATCACGTTTAGAATCTGAGGTACAGGGGCTACCCACACTGGACAAGCAATGAGGCAAATCTAAAGGGTGATGAGAGCCGGTTACTTGGTGCAGATGGAAGCCTCAAGACTGCTAGTCTGTACCATTCCAGAGACACACTTGGAACACAGGACATGTGTCTGTAATAAGCCTGTTGCCATCTGGTTAAATGAAATGGATTCACAGCTAGGCTCAAAAGGCAGGACAGCTAGCTACTTCTTGGTGGTGGTCTCTCCTAAATATTACTGTTCTGTATTTAATTGCAATTTCCTGGCAGCTAGTAAATACAAAAAATATCATTAATGTGTTTTAAAATTTTGCTGCAACTTTAAAATTAACAGTAATCTCCCCAGATATATTAACTTCTTAAATCAAAACTGATGAGAACGTCCTCACCAGTGTTCTTGGAAAGTGTCTGTTCAATTCACTGCTTTTTCTTTAGCACCTAAAACACTGTCTCACACTGAGTTGCTGCTCAGTATATATATTTGTTGAATGAAATGCCCAAAAGTCAGTATAGGTCTCAATAGATTAATTCTGCATATAAATCAAACTTCTCAGAATCTATATATTCCTTCAGATTTTGTTCTCTTCAGACTTATTTTTTTTATTATTTTATTGTTGGTCAATTACAATTGCCTGCGTTCCCCCCCACCACTCTCCCCCACTCCATCCAAACCCACCTCCCTCCCTTGCTTCCATCCTCCCCTTTGGTTTTGTCCATGTGTCCTTTATAGATGTTCCTGTAGACCCTTCCCCCCAATACCCCTTCCTGCCTCCCCTCTGGTTACTGTCAGATTGTTCTTAATTTTAATGTCTCTAGTCAAATTTTGCTTGCTTTTTTCTTTTGTTGATTATGTTCCAGTTAAATATATTCCTTCAGATTTTAAAAAGACATTGGTACAATTCCACCCTCTTTAAGTACCCCAATTCTTGGAAGCAACCAAGAGCCACACAGTAACCACTGTGATATAAACCTAGAAGAGCAAATGTAAACTGTGGGGTCAGGAAAAGGTGTTCAGACCCCAACTGCCACTTACACATTTGAGATCCTGAGCAAGTTTTTTGATTGTCTTAAGTATCATGTTTAAGATAATAAAATGTCTCACATTATAAAAAGGATTATTAAATAATATACTATTAGAAAGATTGTACCTACATACTACAACACCAGTGACCCACACCATTACCATCCATCACTACCCTTCCTACACCCTGACTTCCTCTCCACCAACAATCACAACTCTGCCACCCACCAAGCTTCTCCCCCAGGCTCTTGCCCTTCTGCTTCCCCTAGAATGGCAACTGAGCAGCATAAAAAAAATGCCTATGTGTTTTCACCCTCTAAACATTATTAACATACTTTTAATTAAAAGATATACTTTAGATAGCTGCATAAAACCTACAGAGAGCTTATTTTACTATTATAATCTTTCCTGAAAGGGATAAGAATGAATAGGTTCATGTACCTTAGCTCAGAATTATTCACAAATATATTCTGTTATGTTGCTTTGTCTTTTGTTTAGAGCAAAATATGAAATGTTTCCTCAGTTTTTATCATTGTTTCTATACTGAAAAGAAAATTGAGCCACATTCTGTTATACTTTGCTTTCTAATCAGTCATAATACAAGTATTAGCAAAAAATAATAAAAAAGTACCAGTGTAATTTCTGTAGTTCACCAGAGATAAAACAACTAATATACCAAGATAAAAATGAGCTTCTTTTGTCTTTAACCAAAGTGAATAGAAAGGTTACTGAACATTTCAGTTCAAAATAATCAATCAGCCCATGATGACTTGAAAATAGTTATGCTTTTATTGCTTTAATAGGTTGTTCTGACTGCCTTTAATGGACAAGATAATCATGCAACTCATCATGTCTTTTGGGTCATATGAACATAGCCACAGTGCACCCTGGATAAATGTGAAGGAGTTTGAGGATTCAATAAAGAAAATAAAATATCTAAAGAAATAGCATTTGTAATATAAAGTCTCTCTTTCATCCGGAAGGATAGTAGGAAGGCTGTTTTTATTTCAGTAATTCATGAGTGTAAATGTATTAGCAATTTCCTACTCAGACGATCTTCATTATCAACACAACTTTATAATTATCACACTCATCCTTTGTTCTTGTTTTTACTTAACACTATTAAAAAGGACCCATCTTGATGCTGTTGGCTGCAAACAAGCCTGTGACCTAAGCAAAACTGCAATTCACTCCAAGAACAGGACGGCTCTGCTCTTAGCCTCTTGGCAGAAGCTGGGATTTTAATGACCTTGAACAAGCAGGGCAGGCAATCCAACTGCCTGAGAACTCCAGACCTTTCTCCCAGTTTATTCTTGTTGAAGTGAGCTAAGCCAAAGCTTTGGCAGCAATTGAAACATGGGACAAAGGGTTTTAAGTGGTTATTTTTTACATGTAACTCTTTATGGCTGGGTGAAAAAAGGAGAGTGTTTATAGAGAGCTTTTCCTGGGATAATGTCAGATCTCTCTCCCTGGGTATGGTACAAAAACAGGGTCCTCAGCAGGCACTCATTTCCCCTAATTTGTGCCTAAAACCTTATAAGGACATGAAAAGCGAGGGGATACATGTTGGGCATAGGGTATAACTTCTAGAAAACTAGTAATCTGTTTCTCCCCTTGGCTTGCTTTCAGAATTTAGAACTGGGGACAGTAAAAGAATTGCTATGTCCCCTCAGCTCCCACTGAGAGAAGGTCCTTGTTCAAAGAGTATAATTAATTTAAACATTCTTGGTTCTCAAACTGTGGATTAAGAAGCAAGAATGAAATGGTGTGTAAGAGACCAGACATTAATAAGCTGAAGTCACTAAAGGAGCTGTCTGTGGCATCAGTAGCCATGTGGGACAGAGGCAAAAGGAAAACCTGCATAGGTGCTGCCCTGCTCCAAAGGCTCCAAGTCAGGGTGTTGGTGGAAGGAAGAAATACTAGCACATAGCATTTCCCAATGTCATCCCCCTGCAGACTAGAACAATAGATACAAGTGTCCAATGGTTCTGAAATTTCTTTGTATTTACCACTATTTAAGTCTTTACCACTGTTTACTTAAATAGTAGAAAGATAAAGAAATAACCATGTCATGATGGAAATCATTTTAAATAGAGAAAAATAAAAATATGAGAGAAAACATGAAATTTTTTTTATTGGTTGATTTTAGAGTGAGAAAAAGTGAGAAAAGAGAACAATGGGAAAAAAAACATTGATTTCTTATTCCACTTATTTATGCATTGATTAGTTGATTCTTGTATGTGTCCTGACTGAGGATCAAACCCACAAGTTTGGTATATCTGGATGGTGCTCTAACCACCTGAGCTATCCTGCCAGGGCATTAACACACAATATTTCAACTGATGTTTTTTACTTATCATGAGCTAAACATTGAGGATTAAACCATTTACAGAAATGAAACATAATTCCTTCCACTCAGAGCCCTAGAACTATATCAGAATGACTGTCTTAGAATCCTACAAAGACTAGTAAAAACTATTCATGACCAGTTCTTCAATCCTGGTTAATTTTAACATCCTCTTATTCAGGGCAAGGTTTCTGTTCTCAAGGAACTTTCCAGGTTATTAGGAGATATATGCCCAAGTGATAGAAAGCCTATTACAAAGTCTATATAAGATACATGAAGTCACAGATATACATAAAGTGAAAGAAAATATCCTCAACTGGAAGACTGAAAAGATTTTTATGAAGCAGATTATACTTAACAGAGTCTTAGAATATAAATGGAATTCTGTGGAAGGGCAGAGAATACAATCAAATCATGGGCTGTGAGGCAAGGGAATAATCTAATAACACTGATACCACCCTCAAGATAGAGCCCTTAAGAGAAAATATACTTTTCAGATGTGTATCTCAGAGCCATGCAAATTTTTTGATCCAGAGAAATACTTTGTCTTCTTAAAATACTTTCTTCTTTGTCTTTTATCATCATTCTTGCCTCATTTTCTTATAAAATAATCAGGACTGACTCAAGATTACTTTACAGAATTTTCTTTTCTTTGCTCACAGCCTGATGGTCTTCTTCTGAACTCAGTTCCCAGCCCTTTAATCCTCTCATTCTATGTACTTTTCCAAAGCAATCTCATCAGTTTCCATGGATTTCATTTCCATTCATATGCTGGTAACCCCCCAGAGTTACAACTTCAAGCCAGATCTCCCCACTGAACTCCAAACATATATCCCTTACTCTACACCTTTATTTAGGTATTCCAAAGCCCTTCAAGCAATGTCCAAATGTGAACTCCTTTTTCTCCCTCACATATCGTGCTTCTCCACTATAATAAACACCACCTGCAAAAGCCTGAAATTTCAGTGTCATCATTGACTTGTGTTCTATATTCCCATTATCCCCAGGAAGTCCTCAGATGTGATATTATCTCCTCTCCATAGCCACTGCCACCACACTCATTCAAAGCACCATTGTATTTCACCTGAACAATTCCAAGAGCTGTTCTCCCACCTTTGGTTTTCTCCCTTTAAGTCATCCTCTATCCTGCAGTCAGTTAAGATAATGTAAAAATGTGGAGTTGTTCATATTTCCCTGTGTAAAGCCCTTCAGTGGTTTTTCCATTGCACTGACTATGTTTATATTCATTAACAAATCAACCAAGCCTTTTGCATCTGGCCTCTGCCTGGTTCTTGTTGCCCATCATTCTTCCCCTAATGCACTAGGATCAAACATGTTGAATTTTCAACAGTTATTTGAAGAGTATACTTTCTCAGTAGTCTGTGTTGCTCCACTTTGTATATGTTCTCTCTCCTTCCCTCCTCCACTCCCACCACACAACCCCTTGGCTAACTTCCTTCATTTCTTCAGGTCTCAGCTCAAACATCACTTCTTCAGGAATATCTATGCTTAATCTCAGTGTCAGATTCTGCTAATTTTACATTTTTTCATAACATTCCACAAAATTTATTGCATGTACTTATAAATATCAGTCAGCCCCATAGTAATATAAGCTCCTTTAAGTCAGGTTGCAGGTCTGCTTTGTGTTGGCATTGACTCAGAGTCAAGCAGGTACTATGGTGCAAGGTAGGCATTGCCTAACTTTATTGTTAAATGAATAAAGGACAGGTACCCCCATGTTATGGTAAGAAAAGCATTGGGGGAAGTACAGTAAAAGATGTGCTAGAAAAATAATTGGAGCTAAATCATAAATGATCATAATAAAAATCATAGATCTTATCTGGAAACATGGGGACCCATTCACAAAGCAGCTACATTTAAAAAAGGAGAAGGTGGCAGCTTTAAAGCAATCTGCCTAGAAGAGTCAAAAAGCTTGTGTATAGTTTCCAAAATGATGTTCATGAAAGCTCTTCAAAAAGTGCTGTTATATTTTCCTTAGAAACTCCAATTCATAAGGTTAAAACATGGCTTTAGGACAAAAAAATCACTGTTAAAATTGACTCTCTTCTGCAGATAAGACCAATTTGTGAACAAGCAAGATGGCAATTTGATGAGGACCATTTGTGTGTGTGTATGTGAATGTCATGTACTGTATTTAATTTCTCCCTACCTCCTAGCCTACAGAATACTTGGATGTGTTTACATATGTGTGCTCTATGAACTAAGCTAAGTAAGCTGGCTTCCTTCCCAGTCCTATCTCTGCCCTCTTTTCAATATGCACCCTAAGTCCCAACCATGTGAGTCTATGGAGATCTGTGAATTCTGACATATTTCTTTAGTCTGGAATATCCTTCATGTCTGTTACAATCCTTCGCACCTTCCTAGGCCAATTTAATTAAAAGTTTCTTCTTGTATGTCACGTACCTAAATTTTTACCCTCCATAAAGCCAATCTTACCTCTATTCTGTTCTTAATGAAATATGTGTATCACTATAGTAAAATTGCTTTCTATTTGCTTTTCACCTGCCTAGACTCCGCATTGTATTGTGAGTTAACAAAGAGAATCCCAGAGTTTTGCTTCCTTAAAGTGTGGTCCCCTGACCAGCATATCTGTGAGCTCGTTAAAAATGTAGACGTTTGGGCCCCAACTCAGACCTCTAAATTGGCTTCATGACATAGTTCTAGTTTACTTTTATCACAGTAAAGTTTTGAAAATAAAAAGCTCTAGAGTGTACAGAATAGTTGATACATAAAATGTACTCCATTCAGGCTGGCTGGCTGGCTGGATAGATGGATAAGGCAAAAAAAAAAAAATAAGGAGGGGCACGTATGCACCCATATTAGTGTACAGATGTAGTTTGGAAATTATCTCAGGGCACACAATAGATAACCTGGACAATGTATTTAATTTATGCACCACAAAACATCACTAGAAGTCATAAAATGATTAAAGACACAGATGCATATCTGGAGTTTTTGGCAGAGAATGTTATAAAGCATTTTGTGAACCAAATATCTTTTTTTAAATCGCTATAGCTAGACCTATTTTGGATTAGAACTATTTCACTGCATTCAATTTTTTTTATTCCTGCATATTTTCTTCTCCTTCTCTGTCTTGCATAAATTTATGTATGGAACTTAGTTAACTCAGACTGTCAACTGGCTTAAAACTGTCTTCAGAGAAAAATGTAAAAATATATTAAATCCAAGGACAAGAATTTGCAGAATGGGTGGATTATTAGGGCACCATAGAGAAACACATTAAGAGCTGTAGCTCCAGCAGGACTTGGAAGAAGGTAAGCAAAGCAGAAAGGTGAAAGAAATGGAGGTTAACCTCTGAACATTCCAGATTCTTCCTCTAGAAGAACTAAAATAAATCGCTCCAATTACTTTCAGTCACTGAGGCCAGACTGTCTTACTAAATTCCAAAATGGTGTCTCACCCCTCATGGAAATCAGAAAGAACTGAAGGAGAGGCAACTGAGGACATCTCAAAGGATAAGACATGATGAAGTGAGGGGGGCTGACACAGAACCAGAGATAAGGAAAGAAAGGATGAGTTTGTTTTCTTTTTCTGTGAAAACTTTAATTCCCATATTTCCATTACTTAATATGTCATTATTTTACTTTTCAGCAGTTGGCAAACCAAAAGCATTCCATCATTTGTTTTAAAATTGATAGTCAACACACAATACATCAGATTTTTATATTTCCTCAAAGGAAAATTCTCAAAATAATGAAATCTAAAGCTTTGCTGTAAATTTCCCTTGGGAAGTTGATCCTGAAGACCTTAGACATCAGTACATACTCCTGACCAAAGGTTTAATTTCAAAGGTTATGATGACACAGAATGATAAAATCCAGCTACATATTCCAGTCACAAATTTTGTGTCAACACTGATGGGTAACACTTTTCACTGCCTATTAAATAAAGTTCAAATCTCCAATCTGGCATTGGAGGTCTTATAATGTGGCCCCAGTTTGAATTTCCAATCTTATTTCCACAATGTTCTTACTCTCTAGCCAAGTAGAACAAACTCTGTTCTGTATATATCTTTTATTTACTGTCTTTGTGATTTTGCTTACAGTTCTTTTCACTTGTAATTCTCTTTCTTCCCATATTCCTGGATTCCAAATCCATCCAGTGGTTAAGACTCAGACCAAGTGATACTTCCCATTGAGCCTCCAAGGATCCCAATAGCTGAAAATTCATTCCTTCAAATACCTTATAGAGACACTAAGCTTCATCTTACATTATATTTATTTATATACATATTGAATGCAACTCACTGGACTGAGAGTTTTCTGATAGTGGGGAATCATCTATCTTTGTATCCTTGCTTCTACCTGATACGGAGATCTTCATATATGGAATGATTATTGGTCTTAAGTCAAATGAGATAATTATAACCCTTTGGTGTATCATTCTCTTTTTTTCTCACATTTACATTTTTATCCTACAATTCTTCTAATCCTAATAAGTCATTATCAGTGTAACTTCTCTGGTTCCTTGTGGAATTTTAGGTAAAATGAGGTAATCCACAGAATAATTTCCCTCCTTTGAATAAAATTAGACAAAATTCCTGGCACCAGGAATGCCAATACCTGAACCTTAGTTGACTTTCAATAAATATTTGAAGAATGAGTCACTCGATCAATCATTTTTCCTACCAAAATGTCAGTAAGCCTGGCATTATTAGCATAAAGTTATAGGCCATGCAGGGATTTTGTTGGTCATTTCTACTTTGTGACACCTGTGAAGTAGCTGATGTCTCCAGATGGCACCAAGTGGTCTTTTTCAGTTACTGCCAGCTTTACTGAGATATAATTGACTAATAACACTGTGTAGATTTAAAGTGTAGAATATGATGATTTGATACACATATATACTGATAAAATTATCACCAAAGTAAGGTTAGTTAACTCATTGATCTTCTCACATAATTACTATTTTTTTCTCTAGAGAACATTTAACATTTATTCTCTTAGCCACTTGCAAGTAAGTATACAATACAATATTATAATTCTAGTTTAGTTTTATTGTGTTTTTCAATCACCATTTATCCTTTCATACCCTTTTTTACTTCTACCCATTGGCCTCTCCCCAGCAATCACCAAACTGTTGTCCATGGCCACGAGTATTGTTAACTTAAGTGACAGTGCCTTGTATTAGGTCCTCAAAACACATCCATCTTGTAACTGGAAGTTTTAACCCATTAATCAACATCTCCCCAATTTCCCCACATCCTCCAGCACCTGGCAACCATGACTCTGTTCTCTGTGTCTATGAGTTCAGCTTTTTTTATTAGATTCCACATAGTGAGATTACACAGTATTTGTCTTTGTCTCATTTATTTTACTGAAGATACCTCCAAGATGCATCCCTGCTGTTGCAAATAGCAAGATTTCTTTCCTTTTTATGTCTAAATAATATTTTAATTTATATATATATATGTTATATATATATAAATATATATATATAAATTCACATTTTCCTTATTCATTCATCCATTTATGGACACTTAGGTTGTTTCTATATCTTAGCTATTGTAAATAATATTGCAGTGAACATGGGTTGGAGGAAGATACCTTTTTAAGGTAGCAATTTCATTTCCTTCAAATACCTATTGTAAGAGGTATCCCTAGATGATATAGTAGTTCTATTTTTATTATTCTGAGGAATCTCTAGTGTTTTCCACAGTGGCTGCACCAATTTACACTCACACTAACAGTGCACAAAGGTTTCCTTTTCTCCATATCTTCACTAATGCGTGTTAATTCTTACCTTCTGGACAGGAGCCATTCTAAAAGGTGTGAGGTGATACCACTTCGTGGTTCTGATTACATTTCCCTGATGAATAGGGGTGTTGAATACTTTTGCATGCACCCATTGATCATATGTATGTCTTCTATGAAAAAATCTCTATTCAGTTCCTCTGCTATTTGTTTTGTTGTTTGGGGGTTCTGTTCTTCAGTTGTATGAACCCTTTATATATTTTGGATATTAACCCATTATCACATACATTATTTGCAAGTATTTTCTTTCATTCTGTAGGTCATCTTTTCATTTTTAGTGCTTAATTTCCTATGTAGGAGTTTTTTAACTTCATTAATTAATGAATCTCATTAATTAATTTTTCCTTTTGTTGCTTATATTTTGGATATCATAGCCAAAAATATATTTATATCAATGCAAAGATCTATGCCAAGAAGCTTTCTCCTATGTTCTAAGAGTTTTATGGTTTCAAGCCTTACATATAAGTCTTTAATTTAAAGTCTTAAAATTTTAAGCCTTTTAATTACTTTTAAAAATTAACTTAAGAATTTGAGTTCATTTTTATTAGTGGTGTACCTTAGGGGTTCAGTTTCATTTTTTTGCATCTGATTACCCAGTTTTCCCAACACCATTTATCCTTGAAGATTACCCAGTTTTCCCAACACCATTTATCCTATGAAGAGACTATCCTTTCCCCATTGAGTATTCTTGGCCCCTTGTCAAAAATTAGTGGACTGTATCTTCATGGGCTTATTTCTGTGCTCTCATTCTGTTCTATTGATCTCTGTGTCTTTCTATGCCTGTATCACAATTTTTGATTATTGTAGCCATATGGTATACTTTAAAGCCAGGAGGTGTGATACCTCCAGATTTATTGTTCTTTCTCAAGATTACTTTAGCTATTCAGGATCTTTCAGTGTTCCATATGAATTTTAGGATTGTTTTTCTATTTCTTTGGAAATTGTCATTGCAAGTTTGATAGGGATTGCATAGAGTTTATAGTTGGCTTCTGGTGGAATGGACATTTTAACAAGATTAATTCTCTTGATCCATGAACACAGAATATTCTCCAATTTGTTCATATCTTTCATTTCCTTGATCACTGTCATATTTGTCAGTGTACAATCTTTCCCCTTCTCAGTCCAATTTATTTCTAAATATAATTATTTTAATGCTATTGTATATGGCATTGTTTTATTTATTTGTTTTTCAGATAGTTTATTGTTAGTGTATGGAAACAAAATTGTTTTTTGTGTGTTGACTTTGTATCCTACAACTTTACTAAATTTGTTAACTAATTAACTGGAACTGGGACAAGGGTCTGCTTCAGGGTCTACTTGGAATCTTCAGTCAGTGAGTCTAGTACCAAGTTAATGGACTGATATAGCCCTTGCCATATACTTGCAGGGCTCCTGCCTGGTCATTGGAACAGTCTCCATATGGGCAAGACTGGCACTAGACCCTGGTGAAAGGGGATGATTCAAGTTTTTTTCTGTTTTCACAGCCAAGACTAAGGTCTGCATATCTACTCTGAAGGCATGTATGGGCGGTCATCTCTCACTAGGTCCCTCAGTCTTGGGTTGTACCAGGATTTCAAAGTCCCATACTTGAACTCCAAAGCTCCCACAAAGATACTTCTGTCTGAGGATAAATGTCAGATTTTTCTTGTTCTGAGGGGATATGAGAAAGATATCTCTTATTTGGTCATTTGCTGATGCAACCTCCTAAGAGGTTTTATAAAGTAGATAAATGCAGTATAAATAATATTATATTCTTTCCTTAAAGATGATTCCTACACCCACTCCTGGTGACAGAATAAGTTTGACTATACTGAGTCGTGTAAGTCTTCAGTGGGGCTTAATCCCATGATTCAGCACTGATTAAATATTTTAATAATTGCCGCAAGTATTTGAAGTTATAGGACTCAAAAATTTTTGAAGATAAAAATACATTGAGATTATTTTTCAAGAGCTCCAGGTTACTTTTGACAGAATATAATCAAGAAGACAGGTTCTAATTTGTTAAATACTACATATTAGCATATTAGCAACAAGTTTCTCTCAACTGTGTCCCAACCATGAGTTTGTGAATGGGTAGTAGTATCTAACTTCTGCCCTGTTTTCTATGCCAAAAGGAAAATCTTACTGATAACACTAGTAATCTGACCCTGTAATTCTGAAAATTGGCAGTACTTTTCAATTCCTGCTTATACTTAAAAGTAATGAAATTTCTTATCTGAAATACCAGTTCCAAATTTTACTTGTTCCTCAATCCTCCAATGTCATATCCTTCTTACTGCAGGAAACCTAAATTTGAAGAGCAAGCATGTCTTCCATAAGTGCTATAATACATATTAAAATGTCAATTAAGCTTATCACACCTTCCTTACTAAAATGATTTACACGTCCGCCTCCCCCTTAGACTTTTAGGTACTTAAAGAAAGAAACTGTCTACTAATTCTTCTTTATTCCCCTTTTAAAAGAGGCTTGGAACATCTCATGTGTTCTGATTTTTTGTTAAATGAACTCATAAATGGCTGTATTAATTATGTTTACAAGCCACTCATAAATTCACAGAGCATTATATCTTCATTTTATTCTTTACCCTACAAGCAAAGACTCATACTCACATCTCTGTGTTATTCCTTTGTGATCTTGTGTACTTATTTTCAGTTGCATACCAATAGACCTTTTAGGACCATCACCAATAAAAGCCTAGAACTAAGTCACTATTGCTAATGAGTAGAATCCCAAGAGACAGTGCATGGGCAAACAGATACTTAAAAAGAAGCAATGGAATTAGCAACAAACTTAGAAAACACCATGGCAATGAAGTACAGTTCATGAAAGTAGCATAGCATGGCAATGCAGAAAGCAATCCCTCCTGTCTCTTAGCAAAATGAAGTGACATTCCAAGGAGTAGCCTTGTAGTAAAAGATGGAACTAAACCAGGAAAGTAGCAGCAGCAAAAACAACAAAAGTAATTTGTGTAGTCCTGGGACTACAATTTCAGTTTTTCTTACTTGTACCTAACAAATCAAAATGCCTAATACCACCAGAGTTGTTGCAATGAATAGTAACATCCATATGGTCATGACAGAGAAAATATCAAAGTTGAATGCTTTGTCCAACGTCAGATTGGACAGATAAAGTTTGAAGAAGGTGGAAGCCAGGCAACAGACACAGAGCCTGAGAGTAATTCACTGCATCATGAAAGAGACTGTAGTGAAAATAAAGTCAGACAGGGGTCTGATTATCAAGAACTCAGTATGCCATGATAAGAAGTTTGACTTCAGAGAAAAGTGCCCTCAGGAATATTTCTTCAGGTTCCTCTTATCTTGCCCAGGGGAATGAGGGGAGGAGAGCTTATAACAATATAAACATACAGAATTTCACATAGAATATTGCCAAGGATAACACTAAAGTCCTATCGAATATATGTCCATTTAGATGAGTATGTTTGCTTTAGAATGTGCAGTAAATTAGAATTTTGAGTCTTGATGAATAAAATGCTTTAATTTCCAGAATCAACATAATTTTTTCTCCCTGAGTTTTTTATCCTCAGGTAAGATACCAGCAGTCCCCACCCAACTCCTCAGGGTTTTAGGAATAAGTGAGCCAGTGAGAGCTACACCACTGCATATACTTTAATGGCTTTGGGGGAGTGGGGATTGGCACACAGGCACAGCAGCCCTCCCCTACAAGAAGAAGCTGTGGAGGACACAGCAGGATTCTAAATCTCACCACAAACCCAGGCTCTGGTGTCCACTGTAACCCATTGGGCTGGTGATGTCCTAAGATTAAACCTGCTCCTCTGGATACCCCAGAGTCTTGGGAGAAATTTGGGCAGCCCTGTCATTGTTCAGCAGAAGCTAGAGCCTTCTCAAGAAGTGGCAAGCAGAGGCCAGAAGTGTATCCTACTAGGGAACGAGGCATGGGAAAACAGCCTCAGAGGTGCTACAACACCTAATGTGCAGAGGATGTGCAGAGAAATCTAAGAGGATGTCTCATCCTCTTAGGTTTCCCTGTTGAATTTCTCTCTGGAATAAGGAGGATTTTTGGGAAGTTATTTCTACCTGTCCAAATTTTTTCCACCAATTTACAGAGGCCATTTTTACCAGCAGCTGTTAAAGTATTTCAATAGGCAAATACTGAATATGTGATTAGTTAATTAGATTAGGGTATGTTGAATCTTCTGTGTAAGAGGTAAGAGACAAATACAATAATTTTAGATATCTAAAAGTCAAAAGAAGAAATAAAAGTCTCCCTGATTTATGCCAAAACAATAAAAACAAATCTAGTAAGTCTCAAACTAAAAATTTCAGAAAAAAAAAAGTAGAACCCACTACTCAAATATATCAAACATTGTTTCCTATCTCTTCTTCTATGAAAAACATGTTGCTAAAAATTGTAATTTTCTCCCAGGATTTGTTGTTGGAAAGCAAAGAGGCAGATGCATATCCGATTTTCTTCCTACCTCACACAGGACCAGAGGGGGCTAGTATAAGCTGTGACTTACTAGCCTACCAGGCACCAAAGGCTTGTGTTTATTTCGAGTGCCCTGACCGGGGTGGGCAAACTGTGATTGCACTATCTTCAAAGTACCCTCATAGGAAAGTTTCTTCTTCATAACCAATAACAATTCAAAAAAATTCTGATCACCCCTGAAATCCTGGACCTACAGGCAAATGGAGTAGCATATTTGCTTTCGGTGCATTTGACTACTTTTAAGTAAAGATGAAAGAATATGCTACTGAGTAACTGTGTGGACTAGGGCAAATTACTAACTCTCTGATCCCTGGTTTCCTCATCTTCATAGTAAAGATAGTTGGATGGTCAGTCTGAAGATCAAATGAGGTGGTGTACATGAAACACCTCACACAGTCACTGATATATAGGAGCCACTGAATAGTGGTACATCCTCAGCACTTATTTGTCTGCTGTTAATGCAGCACTAAGCAGATTGCTGAGATGCAGACTATATGGTACGTTCTTTGTGGTTCACTGCCAGGAGTCTCCAGCCAGCCTCTCTCCTTCCATTTTCAAAGGGCTTGTTTCTGAAAGTTCAGGCACATGTTTTCTCCAGCTATCTGTCCCTGAAGAATTCCTTATCATCAAAGATTTGCAAGCTGAAATGTCCTTCTTTTTTTCATTTTTCCCAAGAAATCTTTTTTGCACTTCTGCCCTTTCTCTAAAGATTTCTACCTCCATCTTGAGGAAAACACTTCCCCAGGCTTTCTTCTTAACCATTTGTTCTTGCCCTCATCCCTTCTCTGTAGTTAGACAAAAAGATGAACTTTTGCAGATGTCAGGACACCAACCCTAGCTTGCCTTGTACTGTCCCCACCATCCAGAGCCAGCAATAGCCTCTGCCAGGGAGAGAAAAAAGAACTTGATTTTCAGTCAATTAATTAAATGTGTCAGATTTTCTCTCTTGGCAAACGAAATGGATAAATAGAGGATTCTTGGGAGTTTACCTAGAGTGTCTATTTTGAGCTGCACATACACACACAAAATAAGTGTTTTGATTAAACCAAAAAATATTGTTTAGCATTATTAGTAAGTGCAACCAGAGCATTTCACCTGTGTAACATCCTGATCAGATCTGAACTGCCACTATAAATTTATTGTCGTCACTCATTCCCCACTACTCCATACTGCTGAACAATTCCTTTTCCTGCCTGGAATGCACTTTTTATTCTTCAGCTCAAGAAATCTGAGTGCATTTATTCATTCAACAAACATTCATGCAGGGAAATGCCTGGCTGGTTGTGAGGGTGTGGGAGTCACCAGGCCATCAGAAGAAGGTGATGAGTTGCAAATGAGAGCAGTAGACTCGGCTTAGGGAAAAATGTCAGTTGTGAGAATGAGGCCAAGGATGTTTCCTGGAAAACCAATATTCAAGCTTCTTGAAAGCAGGAGCAAAAATTGGTATCTCTATTACTCATCTTGCAAGCACCCTGTGGTTCATTTGGTGCACCAGCCAGATCTTCCTCCAGACCCAGTGCCCCCTACCCAGCTTCTCTGAGTGTTGGCTGCTGAAACATCACAGCTGGTCCCCTTTCCCCATGGAATCACCCTCAGCTCTCTGGAGTTTACACTGACATCCTCACAAAGAGGTTGAGAACCTGAAACTGTGCTGGAGGACAAAGGCTGACCCTGGTTGTTTCATGTGTCCAACTCTTTGTTTATTCCCCTGTCCCATAGACCACTTCCACCACTCCCCCACACTTGGCATCACCTGCTCCTGAGAACCTTCAAAAATAACCTTCCCAACCAGGCTCAGTGCCCTCTGCTGCTCCCTGCACCTTCTGCTTTCTTTATCACTTACAATTGTCTAATCATGGCTTTGTTTCTCTATTGAACTAAATACTCTTTGAGGGCAAGAATGCCTAATTCATTTTAGAATTTCTCATATCAAGAACACTTTCTGGCTCATAACATTTGTGCAATCAAATTTGCAGAGTCAAGTAATGAGTATGGAAGGAATAATTAAGGGAAGAATAAGTGATTAGCAGCTAAAGCTTTGCTTATATATTTAAGAGTTTATCTTGGACTAAAGGAAAAAGAGTATATCACCAGATAATTTATTGCCAGCATCTTTAATTTTTTTAAATGTTTATATGATGTTTATTTATTTTTTTACCCTTACCCAAGGACATTTTCTCATTGCTTTTAGAGAGAGAGGAAGAGGTAGGGAGGAGGGGAAAGAGGGAAAGAGAAACATCATTGTGAGAGAGAAACATCTATTGGTTACTTTCCGTGTGTGCCCTTACTAGGGATCAAACCTGCAATCTTTCAGTCTATGGGACAACACTCCAACCAACTGGGCCACCCTGCAAGGACTATGTGATGTTTAAATGATAGAATATGCTAGGTCAGTAAATTAATTTAATGACAAAATTCATATGAAGACAATTAAGATGCTGGCTGACATGAGCAAAACTGAGTAAATACCAGTTCAATAAACCAGTGAATATAGGGAGGATCTCTATTAAAAAACCTTCATATATATTTTTTTCTAATAAAATACCCCCCAGACTAATGGAAAACCATGTAGACTTATATCATGAAGCAAGATACCACTTTTTTTTTCCCCACCAATTCTCTATTTCCTGTGCCATTACAGTCTACTCTGCACTTGAGACAGATTTTTCAGAGAAAAATCATCAAAAATCCCTTCAGAATTATGTAATATTACGTTCCCTTCAGTCATGTCTTGTGATACTTCCCTAACTACAACTCTGTTAAGTACCTTCCTTATACCACTACTGAACCCTTAGAACACAGGTGGCAAACACAAGGTCCCAGTTGTGGAGATCAGAGCAATGAGAAATCTCCCACCAAATAAATGCCCCATTGTCTGGTCTGCTAATCCCAAATACCCTTCACATTGAGTATGTACAAAATGGAAACTATTGAACCCAAGCTTCTCCCCAACCACTGCTTTCACTGACTCAAGCAGAACACAACATCAGGTTGACAGGAGGGACCCACAAACTACCATCTCAACCTTCTACATCCACTAGCTTCTGGCAGTATTTTTCAACTCTGTCTTTCACCTGAACCTCAAGAACATACATTTATATTTTAACCTTGATTCAGGGATTATTATAGTTTTTCCTTCTCTCATTGCCCAAGGTAATATTTTTTCATTAGACCATGCAAGCCCTAAAAAAATGTTTAGTTTCAGCTGTTATACAAAGGCAGTTGTCAAAAGAGTTCTCGGGTTCTCCAGATGCCTTATTCCCTTTGGTTTTATTCTTTGCTTATCTCTTCATCTCACTCCAATGCCCCAATGCCAAATCTTTTGTAATAGATATTTGTTCTAATTTTTAACTGGTCTATAATTCAACCATGAGTTATTCTCCCTTCCTCTTGACTGTCAACAATGAGAATAAGCAGAACAAGGCAATCAGAAGGCATCATTCCCACATTCACCACAGCCCCATAAATATCAGTACTAATGAAAAGGGAGGTAGCTTTTCTTATCATGATGTTGAAACACAGGCCAGCAATCAACCCAAAGCTACATGGCTATTAAGCTTGATAGACTGGAACTTAAAGGCTTTTCAGATCCTTCAAATCCTAGATTGTAATCACACTAACATGCAAACAGGTCATTAATACACAAAGCCAAAGGGGGTAGGTTTGAGGGTGGGAGACGGGGATGGGTGGGGCAGGATCTGTGGTGGAGTGAGCATAAAGACAACTGTACTTGAACAACAATAAAAAAATATGGATATTTAATAGTTTTATTAAGTATTTTAACTTAAAAATGCTCACTCCATACTTCAGTTCAGATGCCATGGTGGATTTCCAGTGTACACAAGAATATATAAAACAACACATACAAACATGTACTCACATACCCACCCATGGTGACACAGCTCTTCAGGTAATACGGGACAAGTTCACTTTTACTTCTCCTTTCATTACCTATCTCATATAAAAGTACAGTTTGGCTCTTTTTTTAATCTCTGATCCAAATGACCCAGACAATTGCCTTAATTTTTCTTTTTAATAGATCTAGACCACAAATAGAAAACTGTTACCTAAAAATTTCAAATAGGCATTAGATATATTTATTCCACTGGCATTTTTTTCAAGATGTTTCTATAATTTCCAAATTATTCACATAATAATTTAGTTCAGTGGAATTTTTGTGAACCCATATTTTCAGTTATTTAAAAAAACTTATCAGCCATTAACCAAGGGCTCGCTAAGTGCCAGATTTAGAGATGGAATGATAAGCACAAAGAAGAAATGTCCCAGTTTCCGTGTAGCTTATCATATAGTGGGAGAACAGGTATTAAACAAATGGTCACAGCAGTGAATGTGTATTTATAAACTGTAATGTTTCCTAAAGGAAAGGCATATACCTTCTTGAATATATAAAGGAAAGGAATTTGACTAGATTGAGGATTTTTATGAGAAGGCATTTATCTAAAAGATGAATGAGTGTTAAGGAGACTGTAAGTAGAGGGAGGGTCAAGAAGGGGTCAGGCCAAGTTCAAAGGTCAAACAGTGACCATGATGGCTACAAAGCAAAGATGAAGAAGAAGATGGGAATATTTGAAGGATGGAGAGATAAGCCATATTAAGGATTTCGATATTTTTCCTGAGAAAAAATGGCAAGATGTTAAAGATTTTAAACAAGGTTGTGTTCTAATTCAGTGGATATTTGTAGATGAGTCTGGCTGCAGTATTGAGTATATATTAAGGTGCAGCAGGGCATGCAGAATAAGATGTGGGGGTGTCCCGGTGTGAAATGATGGTTACTTTGGCCTTATTATCAAGACCTGAAAATACTGAATGATTCAAAAATATGAGAAAGGATGCATCCGGTTGGTAACCAGGCCTTTTCCGTCAGTGGGTGTCAATGATAGAATGAATGGTATATAAAAGGTAAAGTACCTCATTGCTTAGAGTCCTGAGATTCAAATTTATATCCTGGACCTTTTGTAATAAGTCTGACTCTAAATTTCCATTCTGAATCCTAAGAACATTCTCTACACTCTCAAAGGAATTGGTACCTGGCCTGGAACCCTCTTATTTCCAGCCTCAGAAAAGGTGGCCCAGTCTCTGTACTTTAGCACACAGGTTGCTGCAAGGGAGTGATCTACTCAGCCTTTGCAGCCATGTCAGGACCTTAGGGTGTATACAATAGGGCCAAAATCTTGTTGCCACCAGGATCCTCATCTAAGGATCCTAAAAGGCCACCCAAGAGCAGTGGTTTCTAAAGGGGTGTCCAGTGATTCCTACTAACAATAAAATAGAAGAAAAATCCAGCATTGCTGATCTGTGCTGAGGTTCTGAGAGATTCAAGGAGGTGTTACTCACCAAGGCACCAGCTGCCCCATACTTCCATTGTGGACAAGAGGCCATAGAGCTGCTGGACAAGTTCCTATTTCAGGTGACAAAGAGATGTGTATTGAGCCCAAGGAGTGCTGGTGTGGGAGTGGGGAAGGGAAGGAGCCCCTTTTGACTTCCTGCAGTCATGGTTACAGGGAATGGGCCCAATTATTTATCTTTGCATTTTGGCTAATTTACCATAAAAAGGCATGCAAGGCTTCTATATGAGTGAAAATTATAAACTCATCATTCATTTGAAATGCTCAATATGAAAAAGGTCAATTGGATTCAAAATCAACTTGTATTATTACTTGAAACTTTAACATTACATCAATAAAAGAAAAAGAAGTTATGATAAAATGTGATTTTAGTTATTTAAAATCTTTAAATGGTTACAAAAACATTTTTTAAATTTATTAACTGCTTATGCAGTTTCTCAGTGATGGTATCTACCATGATTTTCAAGAGCTAACCATTGAAACAAGAACTATGTGTAACCTATCTGAAATATAAAAATGTCCAAAATTTGTGACATTTTATCACAATTCAATAGTCATATATTCCTTAAAATTTTATATTTTAGTTTTTATAATCATATGTCACCAAATACTATATAGATATTTTCAAATGTCTCTCAGTTTACTTTAAAGAGTTATGTCATTGTTGTGCACTTTCAAAAGCATGTTCAGGCCCCATAATGGCAGATAATGAGTGCAAAAAAAAAGTCACCATTTTTATTCTTGCATCTGTCTAGTTTGAGAATACATGTGTTTGTCCTTTGCTACATTTATCTGCATTTTCCCAGCTTGCCACAATCTCCTTCCATACCTCCTTAGCAGTTCAAAGGCAGAAAGAGAATCATATTTTCTTCTTCCTTCAGATTTCAGGTTGAATTATTTTAGAGACTGAATGAGGAATGTATGTGAAATCCCACAGGCAGCTATGATCATAAAAAACACACCTCAAAGTGTTTTAAGTATCAGGAATACATAAAGCAAATGGAACCTAAATGCAAAAGTGTCATCATGCCTGCAAAGGAAATATTAAATGGAAATGCCTTATAAATATGAATCAAAAAAATAAAAATATCAACAGGTCAATTAGATGCATTTATAAGCATTTTTGTGAGTGCATAAATAGTGTTTTTAAATACATGTCAAGTATATAAATTCCAGAAAATTCCTCACTCTTGCAAAAGGTCAGGGAAAAAATAGTTGGGAGTCTGGATTTAAAAAATAAATAAATGAAGAGCTAGTTGTATACTTAATAGTATGAGAACCGGATTGTAGCAAATGCTTCATTTCAGTAACAGACAGGTTCCACAAAAATCCTCCATTGTATTTAGAGTGATCCAATCTAATCACACCACACTGGTTGCCTGGAAGAAAAGATCAATAACATGCTTGAAGTGAAATCAACTCCTTCTGGAACTTTGGACAAAGTGACATAAGCCCAGGAATTTGGCTATGGCAGCAGTGATGTGGAAAAGAATGATATGCTTTCAATTTGAAGAGAATCATTTGGCCATTGGGTGGTGCCCTAGAAACTATACAACGTGTTTGTGGTTAATTGTTCTCAGAGCAAAATGGAAAATCAATTGGACCAAAATTTCCCTGACTTCCATCTTTGCCAAAGTTCAAATATATATTAGTTCTTCTCAAAACATTGCCACTTAGTCACAAGCTGGCTCTTTTAGATAGAGCTGTAAATAGTTTTTGGATAAGTACTATAGCCAGGAGGCCAAACATAATGGGGAGTATAACCAGAGCAGGCAATGCTTGGCTCCAGTGCTTCTGAGATGAGTTAAAGGAAATAATTTTCTAATTTCTTGATTAGAAATTTTGCCTTTCTAATATTGCTAACTCAAGCAGTCTTAAACAAGATTTCCCTTTCACTTGCTTGATCAGTGTTCATATAGAGCACCAAACAGTTCATTTAGCAATGAGATCGAGAACTCTTTGCTGAGACCTTGAAGAAATGTCATACACCTAGTGCATGTTTTTCCACATCTTTGTGATAATGAATAAATTTCTAACCTCCCTAAGTCTTTGATTATTCCATGAGTTTAGAGTGTGTTGACAACAGTCCTGAAGAGATAAGACAAGCCTTATGTTGGTACCTAACTTCATGAAGTATGAGGGGGGACCCCCAAAAATGGAATTTATTTATAAAAATGTATGCATTTATTCTTACATGTTTAAACTTCAGTTACCTTCAATGTACTCTCCATTTGATGCAGTACACCTATCAAGACCTTTTTTCCACTGCTCAAGACAGTTTTTGAATTTGTTGATTCTGATGCCTTTTAGTGTTTCTGCCATTTTTTGTTTCACCTCTTCCACATTGGCAAAACATTTCCCTTTGTGGATTTTTTTCACCTGGAAAACCAAAAAAAGTCACTTGGGGCAAGATTGAGTGAATAAGGAGGGTGGGGCAGAGGTGTCATGCCATTTTTGGTCAAAAACTACTGAACACTCAGGGTGGGGTGCATAGATATGCTTGTAAATCACCCATCATGAAATGGGCAAACACATCAAAAGAATCTTTAAAAAAATTCACTCAAGTTTAACATAGCCTCTCACAACAACATCAGCTAGTGCACTGATACATAAGGGCTTTCAGGTCACTCACCTAGCGGAGAAAACCGGTGCAGCAAGAGGCCTGCCAGAAGATTATTCCAGCTTTTTAGAGGGTCCCTTTTTGTATGTAGTTTAAAATCTCCTAAAACGTAAGGATAATTCTAACATGCAGAGCTGTAGAGGAAAGATATTCTGTAAGAAAGTGGAAAAAAAGAATAAGCTACAAAATATGTGAACATTAATTGTGAAAAAAGAACCAATGCTCTTTGTCCTGTGGGTCAAAAGAAAAGGTTTTGCAAAGGTAAAATTAAGAATTAAGTCTGGAAATGCAAATTAAAATCACAATGAGATATTTCCTCACACCTGTTAAGATGGCTTTTATCAAAAGACAAGAGATAAAAAGTGTTAAGATATGGGGGAAAAGGAACCCTTGTGCATTGTTGACAGGAATGTAAAAACCATTATGGTAAACAGTATGGAAGTTCCTTAGAAAATTAAAAGTAGAACTCACATATGATCCAGAAACTCTACTTCTAGGTATTTTTTCCAAAGGAAATGAAAACAATGATTTGAAAGGATATCTGCAGCCTCGTTTTATTGCAGCATTATTTAAAGTACCCAAGTGTCCACGGATGGATGAATGGATAAAGAAAATGGATAGAGTGGTCAAGAAATACCTGCTGATAAGAAACTGTGGAGAGAAGAGAGCCCTGAGGGAGGTGCTAGATAGTACCTAAAGCTATGGGACTGTGTGAGGTCACCTGGGGAACAGATGTAGGTGGGGGAAGAGAGAACTTCAAGTTTTAAAAAGTATGACACTCCATTGCTTAGAGTTTGAGAAGTTGCATTTTGAGCAGCAAATAAGACTGATAAAAAACAGTCAGAAAAGTAAGGAAATCAAGAAAAGCTGTATCCCAAGGGCTGGTGAGGAAAGGAAGTATTAAACAGTATAATCAACTTTTTCAAATGACACTTATGGCATGTAAACCCCTTAAGAGCATCGAATATTTTTCTCCTTTATTTACTTCTATACCCACAGTACCAGAAACAAAGCTGCCTCATGGCAGATGCTCAGTGACATTTGTTAAATGATAACTAGTTCGTGGAATGAGGACTAAGCCTTGGCCATTGGGTTTAGCGTCATGGAAGTCCAGTCACTGGTGGCCAGGTCAATGGTGTGGTGGGGGTCAAAACCCTGAGTGAAGCAGATTGCAAAAGGAGAGGGGGAGGGAGAAAGCAGAGAAATCAAGTCTTTATCTATGTCCTTCACACTTGTCTCCTTTCTTAATTAAATGAAGGCCTACCATATATCCACAGTGCCTGGCACTTAATAGATGTTAGATTATATTTTTATATGAATAAAATACAAAAACTGTAAACAGGGACAAAAAATAGGACAATTCTTCAGTTACAAGGACCTAAAGTCCTCAGAGTATAGAAGCAGTGATTCTGGAAAAGAAGAAGTTGAGATAGGTATAAGCATGTAATTTAACAGACATTGTAAATAAATATATACATGTGAAATATGAAAGAATCAAAATATTAGACACATGAGAATGAAGTGTTAGTAAAATGGAAAGGCTGAAATAAGAAGCTGGTTATGAGGGAAAATATAAATTACATTTTGAACCATTGAGTTTAAAGAGTGAATGCAGTCTGATGTGTTTTCAAAGCAGGGGACCAGGAGGAAAGCAGCTTGGATCCTGTGCCCTGCTCTGTCATTAACTGGCTGTGTGACTTCAAACATTCTGCCAGCTCTGTTTTCTTCATCTCTAAGATGGGTGGGGCACAGTGAACTCAGCTCCTTTCAGCTAAGGTAATTTTGATTCTGTGAGAGAAGCTTCTCTGTGAAGATGACCCACTCTCACGGCAAAGTTAGTGCTCAAGTTGTAAATGTGGGTCTAATTAGCAGGAAAGTCATTGTTGGAGATGAGGGATTATTCAGTTTTGGATGGTGGGTAGAGCTCCATGTCTCATTGACTGGCTCCATGTGGAAGTCCTGCCACACCCCTGGCTTCATTCCCATTGCTGTCTGACCTAGTCACTTGATCAGTGCAGACAGTGAAAGAACCCACAGTTAGAGAGTTGCTATCCTCCAGAGGAGTGGAGAGACCAGAGCAACTGACTGATGAAAATAAGGGAATAGGAAATGTACACTATGCCTAAGAAGAAGTGAACTTGGAAATGGTTCTCCCTTGAATGCTTCAAACTATAGTGCGATTTTAAACCTGCAAAAGAAGAGCTTAATAAGAAGGTTTAGCATCATGGAAAAAACCATATTCAATCTATTCCAAAAAAAATATGAAAATAACTTTTTTTATATGTGACATTGAGAAATAGAACTTTCTCTTGTGGAAGATCAGTAGAATTGGGTTTTATTTACATTTCTGTGGCTAGAAGAAATGAGTATTGATATGTGGTGAGCAGAGACATAGATTAGAACACTCTTCAGTTGCAGCAGCTTGGTGTGCACCAATAATTAAAACCTAGCTATGAAACAAAGTGAGCAGCAAAATGACCAAGGGAAATAAAGACAGTAACAAACATACGAAAGATGGGAGAGGTGCAGTACACTGACCAACAGACCTCAGGTAACTGAGAACTGCCTGCATCCCATGACTCCTTCACAGTTCCACACACAGGTTTGAACACCTTCAGGCTTTGCTTGACAGTTTTCTGTTCTTCAGTTCACTGTGTTTCATTAGTAATTATGTGTATGTAACCTAAAGGAACCATATAGTCACCTGACAGATAATTCATGATTTATTATATAAAATTATCTTCTAATTGGCTCTTTCAAAATATTTTGAGATGTTACATACACAGACACTCACACACTTAGAGAAGCAGGATCACTAAAAATAAAAAAGACTAGGGAGCTTCTCTGGGAAGAATTTCACGCTATTGCTTCTCTAGAAGAAACTATTGAGTGCCTGCAGTGTGAAAAGTCTGTGAAAGGCCTGTGAAAGATGCTATGTGACTATAATAGAGTCATTCTATATGCCTATTCTCTACATATTTGCGACTCAAAACAGTCACTTGTAGTAAGGTTACTGTACTAACAAGAAGACAGAAGCTTGTCCTTTATAACTTTTTCATACCAAATTAATCTCTTATAAAAATTTCTATAATACAGTATGATGATTAAAATTCAAGTGATAACTAAGACTAAAGAGAAAAATTTTTAAATAACAAGGACATGGTGAGTGAGAACCCAGAGAAACAAAGGTATTCATGAAAAGTGAAGGTAACAGGGCAAAAGAGAACAATGGAAGATTACAATTCATCTCAACTTCTCTCTTTATTCAGCAAACATTTTATTTAGCATATATTAAGGTATAATCTCTGGCTGGGTGTTGGCATACAAAGGTGAACAAGATACAAGTTCTACACTAAGAATATTAAGATTTGGTACTTACATTGAGGAAAATCTCAATAAGTACTGCTGCATGGAGATAGAAGGGAGACATCACAGAGGAAGACAGGGAAGCACTGTAGATATTCTCACCCTTCTGGACCTGGAAGGAAACTCTGTTCCCTATAAATTCATTTAAAAGAACTCAAGGTTGACTTCTGAGTAAAAGTGGAAGAGTGAATTGGTCCCAGAGAACCCTTCTCCCAATAGCTAAAGAAGCAAACAAAGCTGTCAAAACTCACAAGTAATTTCCAAACAATGAGAGGAAAGCTATAAGCCATAGCCTTTGAAAAGAGATGAGAGTGTCAGCTCCTATCACATTGGGAAAATATTGAGGAAAGAGATAAGATCATAAAATTTTTCATTAATACTTGCAATTTGAAAGGAAGCAGACTAATGACTTGACTAGGGAGCAGGAATATGGGGAAAATACCAAAAACATCATGAGAAATGTCTATAAGATATTCTGGAATTTCAGCACAGGGAAAAGGGTATAGATACCTAGATTCCATTTTCCAGGGCATTGTACTGCACTGAAAGAATATATCAGAGCCGATGGAAGTGGGTTATACCTGATCTGGATGGAGTGGTTTAGAATGAAACATTTAAAGGTATCTCATAAATGAGAAGACAAGAGCCCTGTACATTGGCTGACTGACTTGCCCTCTTCACCCAAATATCCAGAGATGGTGGCATTTGCCACTATGTTAATAATAGGCATCAGTCTCTGTCCCTTGCTGTATCCTTTGGTATACCTTGATTTCCTTGGGGCATAGCTTCATTCTATACCCCTTACTGAATTTTTATTCAATTAAATATACTGAATGTAACCCATGGTATTCAGATTGTCAAGAAATAGTCACCCACCCTATATCAGAGCAAATAATTGGTAGGAAAATTCCTATTGTTAAAATTTGCTAGCTTAAAAGAAGAAGCATACATTTTTTAAATGCAGAATGAGAGGAAAGGGAGAAAAGAAATGAAGCTGAAATACAATACGACTAAAGAAAAGAAATATAAACTAAGGAAAATAATATGGGAAGAAACTAATCTGAAGAAAAAATACGTAAGAAGAAATAGAAAATAACTTCTTCTCAAGGAATTTAAGCTATAAACAAACAATCAGAATATGCATTCAGTAAAACTAGAACTCAAACATATTATTTTTAAAAGGATAAGATAATAAATTGAGCATTTAATGCACAATAATAGACCAAATAAATCAATTAGTAAAACAAGGAAGATAACCACTATCAAAAAACAAATTACTGCCTTGGAGAATAGGTGTAAGATAAAATTTGTGAATACCAAGAAAAAAGTTAAAAAATCAAAGAAATTCAAAAATGATAGACATAAAAAGTAAACAAAAATTATCTGAGAGTATAATTGTATTTTTTACTGTACAAAGCCCAGCAGTTGATCAAAGAAAAGATTCAGTAATATGTACACTCATGCAGTTTACCAATAACAATGGTGATACATTCTGAGAAATGAGTCATTAGGCAATTCCATTTTTGTGCAAACATCATAGAATATACTCACACAAATGTAGGTGGCATAGCCTCCTATATCTATAGGCTTATGATATAGCCTAATGCTCCTAAGCTACAAACCTATACAGCACGCACAAGATTCAATCAAGTGCAAGAGAAAATGATGAAACCAGAGATGCAGAAAACAAAAGATATGTGAGGCTGTTGCTGTGGTAATATGGCCTACTGCAATACAGCAAACATTTTTTATAAGTAGAAAGAGTCCACTCAAAAATAACAATAAAATTATAGCATATTAAATGCATACTCTGGTAACATATTCATTTATTATCATTTTCCAGCATTATGTCCTATACATAACTGCAGGTGCTATAATTTTGTACAACCTACAGTGCAGTAGGTTTGTCTGCACCAGTAACTTTCTGATTTCTTCCTTGATCTCCTTATTAACCCATTCATTGTTTAATAGCATGTTATTCAATCTCCATGAATTTGAGTGTTTCTATTTTTTCCTTGAGGTTGGTTTCTACTTTCAGTCATTCAAGGTCCAAGAAAATGCTTGATATGATTTCAATTTTCTTGAATTTGTTGAGGCTGGCTTTGTGTCCTATTATGTGGTCCATCTTTGAAAATGTTCTATGTGCTTTTGAAAAGAATGTGTACTTTGTTTCTTTAGGATGAAAGGTTCTATATATATCTTTTAAGTACATTTGATCTAGGGCACTGTTCAATGTCACAATATCATTATTGATATTTTGTTTGGAAGATCTGTCCACTTTTGACAATGTGGTGTTAAAACCCCCTAGTATAAGTGTGTTGCTGTCTATATCTTTCTTGAAGTCCTCCAAGATTTTGCTTATATATTTAGGTGCTCCTGTGTCAGGGGCATATATGATTACAATATTTATGTCTTCTTGATGGGTTCTTCCCTTGAGTATTATGAAGTGTCCTTCAGTGTCTATTTTTATGACTTTTGTTCTGAAATCTATTTTGTCTAATATAAGTATTGCTATCCCAGCATTTTTTTTCCTGTCCATTTGCTTGGAACATTTTTCTCCAGCCCTTTACTTTCAGTCGGTGTAGGTCTTTGGTTCTGAATTGGATCTCTTGTACGCAGCATATGTGAGAGTCATGTTTTCTCATCCATTCAGCTACCCTGTATAATTTTTTGGGGGGAGGCCCCATAATAGTTGTGTATGTGTGTTACATGTGTGTATGTACTCACACATTTCCTAGAGATAAATGGTCAAAGCCATTTTTCTTTTTTTTTTAATTTTATTTTAATTATTGTTCAAGTACAATTTTCTATCTTTTACTCCCATCCCGGCCCACCCAGGCAGCCCTCCCCACCTCCCTCCCATTTCCACCTGCCCTTAGTTTTTGTCCTTTATACTTGTGTCCTTTACATGTGTCCTTTATACTTGTTCCTGTAAACCCTTCCCCTTTTCCCCTGAAATTCCCTCCTCTCTCCCCTCTGCCCTCTGAACATTGTCAGCCTGTTCTTTATTTCAGTGTCTTTGGTTATATTTTGCTTGTTTCTTTGTTTTGTTGTTTAGGTTCCTGTTAAAGGTGAGATCATATAGTATTTGTCTTTCATCACCTGCCTTATTTCACTTAGCATAATGCTTTCCAGTTCCATCCATGCTGTTGCAAAGGGTAGGAGCTCCTTCTTTCTTTCTGTTACATAGAATTCCATTGTGTAAATGTACCATAGTTTTTTATCCATTCATTTACTGATGGGCATCTAGGTTGCTTCCAACACTTGGCTATTGTAAATTGTGCTGCTATGAACATTGAGGTGCAAAGGTTCTTTTGGATTGGTGTTTCAGGGTTCTTAGGATATAGTCCCAGCAGTGGAATTGCCAGGACAAAAGTCAGATCCATTTTTAGCTTTCTGAGAAAATTCCATATTGTGTTCCATAGTTGTTGTACAAGTATGCAATCCAACCAACAGTGTACTAGGGCCCCCTTTTCTCCACAACCTCTCCAACACTTGTTTGTTGTTTTGTTTATGATGGCCATTCTGACTGGTGTGAAGTGGTATCTCACTGTGGTTTTAATTTGCAACTCTCTGATAGCTAGGGATATTGAGCATCTTTTCATGTATCCGTGGACACTCTGTAATCTTGGAGAAGTGTCTGTTCAAGTCCCTTGTCCATTTTTCAATTGGGTTGCTTGACTTCTTAGAGTGGAGTCATGTCAGTTCTTTATATATTTTGGAGATTAAACCCTTGTTTGAGGTATCACTGGCAAATATATTTTCCCATACAGTTGGTTGTCTTTTTATTTTAATACTGTTTTCTTTAGCCTTGCAGAAGCTTTTTATTTTTATGAGATCCCATTTGTTTATTCTTCCCTTTATGTCCCTTGTTCTAGGGGACATATCAGTAAAAATGTTGCTGCGTGAAATATCTGAGATTTTCCTGCCTATGTTCTCCTCTAGGACTTTAATGGTGTTGTGGTTTATATTTAAGTCTTTTATCTACCTTGAATTTATTTTTGTGTGTGGTGTGAGTTGGTGCTCGGGTTTCAATTTTTTGCACATAGTTGTTCAGTTCTCACAATACCATTTGTTGAAGAGGTTATTGTTACTCCATTTCATGTTGCTGCCCCCTTTCTCAAATATTAATTGACCATAGAGACTTGGGTTTATTTCCGGGCTCTCTGTTCTGTTCCATTCGTCCATGTGCCTGTTTTATGCTAGTACCAGGCTGTTTTGATTACAGTGGCCTTGTAATACAGTTTGGTATCAGGTATTGTGATCCCTTCTACTTTGCTCTTCTTTCTCAAAATTGTCATGGCTATTTGAGATCATTTAAGGTTCCATGTAAATTTTTGAAGTGTTTGTTCTATGTCTGTGAAATATGCCATTGGTACTTTAATAGGTATTGCATTAAATCTGTAAATTGCTTTGGGTAGTATGGACATTTTGATGATGTTAATTCTTCCAATCCATGAACACAGTGTATGTTTCCATTTGTTTGTGTCTTCCTGGATTTCTTTCTTCAGTGTTGTGTAGTCTTCTGAATACAGGTCTTTTACCTCCTTGGTTAGGCTTATTCCTAGGTATTTTATTTTTCTTTTTGCTATTTCAAATGGAATTTTTTCCTTGATTTCTGCTTCTGCTGTTTCATTGGTGTTGTACAGAAATGCCTTTGATTTCTGGACATTGACTTTGTATCCCGCTGTTTTGCCAAATTCGTTTATTAGGTCCAGCAGTTTTTTGGTAGAGTCTATAGGATTTTCTATATACACTATCATGTCATCAGCAAACAATGACAGTTTTGTTTCCTCCTTTCCAATTTGGATGCCTTTTATTTCCCTTTCTTGTCTGATCGCTGTGGCTAAAACTTCCAATACTATATTGAATAAAAGTGGTGAAAGTGGACAGCCTTGTCTTGTTCCCGTTGTTAGTGGAAAAGATTTTAGTTTTTGCCCATTGAGTATGATGCTGGCTGTAAGTCTGTCATATATGGCCTTTATTATGTTGAGAAATGTTCCCTCTATTCCCACTTTGCTGAGTGTTTTTATCATAAATGAGTGCTGTACCTTATGAAATGCTTTTTCCGCATCTATTGATATGATCATGTGATTTTTGTCTTTGATTTTGTTTATATGATGTATTACATTTACTGATTTGCGAATATTGAACCATCCTTGCATCCCTGGAATGAAACCCACTTGGTCATGGTGGATGATCTCTTTAATGTATTGTTGGATGCGGTTTGCCAGTATTTTGTTGAGGATTTTAGCATAGATGTTCATCAGAGATATTGGCCTGAAGTTTTCTTTCTTCGTTGTATCTTTATCTAGTTTTGGAATTAGGATGATGTTGGCCTCATACAAAGAGTTTGGGAGTCTTCCATCTTTTTGGATTTTTTGGAATAGTCTGTGAAGGATAGGGGTTAGCTCTTCCTTAAATGCTTTGTAGAATTCTCCTGTGAAACCGTCCGGTCCAGGGCTTTTGTGTGTTGGGAGTTTTTTAATTAATGCTTCAATTTCTTTTGCTGTTATTGGTTTGTTCAGGTTCTCTGCTCCTGTTTCATTGGGTTTTGGAAGATTATATTTTTCTAGAAATTTGTCCATTTCATCTAGGTTTTCAAATTTCTTGGCATACAGTTCTTTGTAGTAATTTCTTACAATTCTTTGTATTTCTGTGGTGTCAGTTGTAATCTCTCCCCTTTCATTTCTGATTGTGTTTATTTGGATCCTCTCTCTTTTTTTCTTGATGAGCCTGCTTAAATGCTTGTCAATTTTGTTTATCTTTGCAAAGAACCAGCTCCTGGATTCATTTATCCTTAGAATTGTGCTTTTAGTGTCTATGTCATTTAATTCTGCTCTGATCTTGGTTATTTCCTTCCTTCTGCTTGCTCTGGACTTTCTTTGTTGTTGTTCCTTGAGTTCTTGTAGATGTAGGGTTATGTTGTTTGTTTGAAATGTTTCTATCTTTTTTTGGTAGGCCTGTATCTCTCTGAACTTCCCTCTCAGGACTGTCTTCGTTGTGTCCCATAAGTTTTGCATTATTGTGAGTTCATTTTCACTTGTTTCCAAAAACTTTTTGATTTCTTCCCTAATTTCAATTTTGACCCATTCATTGTTTAATAGCATGATATTTA
>PVIA01012838.1:0-35504 GCA_004024845.1 Tonatia bakeri
CAGAATAATAGTCCATTCCTTGGTGTCTTCTTTACTGGCTGGCATCCTCCGGGGCCTCAGCGTGGGTAGTCTAAGTGCAGGCCTAGTCCTCAGGTCCTCAGGATCTGCTGCTGCTCTGGCCCGGCTGTAGTGGATCCAAGGGGTGAGTCCTGTAACTTTAAGGGCAGTCGGGGTGGTTAGTAACACCAAATGTGGCCCAGTCCACACAGGTTGAAGTGGCTCCTTTTTCCAGTCCTTTATCCATACATAACTTCCTGGTTTAAAGGAGTGTGCTGGCCACCCTCGGGGTAAGGGTCCCTGGCCCAAACCTGCCCCGTTTATCTTTCTTAAAGTTTTCCCTGGCTTCTGGAGATATTTTGTCTGCCCTAATTCACCTTGCAACCAGAGTCCCCCCTTTTGTATGCTGAGAATTGGGGAAGGTTTCCCAAAAACTAGTTCATATGGAGTATATCCTGAGGGGTTGGGGGCACTTCTAACCCTAAGCAAAGTTAGCGGCAGCAAGTCTGTCCAGGACAGTCTGGTTTCCTGGTAAAATATGGCTAAGGTTTCTTTAAGAGTTCAGTGCATCCGCTCTATCTTCCCAGAACTCTGGGGTCGATAGGCGGTGTGCAGTTTACACGTGATGTTCAGAAGTTTGGCTGTTTCTTGGATTACTTGTGAGACAAAGGCCGGCCCGTTGTTACTTCCAGTGGTCAGAGGCAATCCATACCTCGGAATGACCTCTCTCAGGAGGGCTCGGGTGACTTTCTGGCTTTTCTCTGTCTTGGTGGGGAAAGCCTCAACCCATCCACAGAAGGTGCACATGATCACCAGGGGGTATTTAAACCCTTGGCTAGGCCTGACTTCAGTAAAATGATTCAGCCAGGTCCTTCAGCAGCTTGTGTGTTCCCTCCCAGCACCATTCCTGGGATGGGGCCGCCAGGAGGAGGTTGCTTATGTACTGCAGAATCATCAGGTCCAGCTCTCCCTTGGCGAGGGGCTTCAGGTTTCTTGCTAGGGCTTCCCTAAATAAGGTTGGGGCATTCTTAAACCCCTGGGGCAGTCTAGTCCAGGTCAATTGAGTCTTGACCGCAGTGTGCAGATCTTCCAATTTAAAAGGCAAAATGGGTTGGCTGGAAGGTGCCGCAGGAATGCAGAAAAGGCATCCTTCAGATTAAGGCAGGTGAACCATGTTGCTATTGGGGGAAGCTGGATCAGGGGGTGTACGGGTTTGGGACGACCGGGTGGAGGGTGACAGCTGCTGTGTTGACAGCCCACAGATCCTGTACGGGCCAGTACTTGCTCCCATCCAGCTGCCATCATGGGTCTGGTCAGGTGTGACCCTATGTCATGGAGCCAATTTTCTCCCAGCTCCCACGCATGCGCTGCAACTCGAGGGGCCCGCCCCACACAGTCACATCTTGGGTGGGGAAAGTTTCTTTCCATCCTCCTGGCCCAGAGCCTGGCCACAGCTATTCAGCATACCCAAGCGACCAGGCTAAGGCCATAGGTATGTTAAACGACCGCACCATGGATCAGTTGCAAAGCTGCTGTTGCACAAAACAGCCCACATGTTCTCACTCCGTATGTCCCTTCCCCTAACCTACACCCATAGGGGAAGGGGTGAAGACATCCTAAAATCTCCTGGACGCCTTGAGTTCTGGACCCAATTTTAAATGCCTATTTGGGGTCCCCCCTTAGCTGCACCCTGTAACGATCTCTCATTTCAGATATATACCCACTTTGAATTCTTTTAAGGGACAATGGACGAAGGTTCTCATCTTCTTGTAACTACTTCTGGCTGGACATGGACGCTGTCCTACCTACCCATGGGTCACGGGTGCCATGAAAGGGGGGGGGATGTAGCACAGAGGGACTCCTTCTTGTAAAGGGAAGGACCTTACAGAATCCTGGTCAGTTGGCTGTCACCAGGAAGTCACAGGCTCGGTGTCCAAAGGCTGGCATTACTGGACCATTGGCATCCTGGTCATATTCTGGAGGTGACAGATTTGTAAAGAGTTGGAAGGCACAATTAAATCATAATCACTAAATGACAAAGGTAGGGACTTATGTAAGGAATGGCCTATCCGGAGGAAGGTGTACAAGACATGCTACACCTGTCCAGAACCCTTGTGTCTCACTATACTTCACTCAGGCAGAAGGGAATACATTAAGATTTCCCTCCTTTCAGATATCTGAACTTTCCTGTCCAAGCCATCAAGACAGAAAAGGGAAAATCAGTTCTAAAGTGAAGCCCACAGACCGCCCAAATCCTCCACCAATCCAGCCACTCAGTTCAGCCAAACCGTTGAGTTTCAGGGGGTGATGATGAAAGTGGGCTCCTTAAGTGGGGCCTATATTGCAACCAATCACTCAGGTTATGAACTCATAGGCTTACGTCCTACAAAAACAGAAGAACACACAGGTTAATTCACAATAGTCCCCAAAATAGTCTCTGTGCCTGTGAGACTGTCTTTTGGGAAGACATTCAGTTGCAAGGTTCTTCCTGCAATGACATTTTGTAATGGAAATTAGACAGGTCATCCATATCTGTAAATTGTACATCTTTGGTGATATTACAAACTCAGTTCTAACTTTCAAATGAAAACAGACTTTCAAGACAGTTAGCTGCACTATTCTTACGTCCAATACTGAGCATTGTGATCTTCCTTGAACTACAATTTTTCTCCTTAAGATCACCCTCATTGTTATTAAAGGGACTACTTTGAGTCTTGCTTTCCATTTTTCATGGTTCATTTGCATAAACACACCAAGAGCAGCCTGGATCACTTATGATCTTTGATTCTGCTTTGCTGGAACTCAAACAAGATCGACTTCTCAGTCTGCCCCTCGGGGCACAGAAGCAGAGCCACGCATCTGCCATCCGGCTTCACCTGTACCAGTCGCTTCACTCAAATCCTTGAGGTTTCTATTGTATCTACAGATATAGATTGGCCATCCTTCAGAAAAGGAACCTTTGTTCCTTCCCTATAAAGACCACGAACCGCACAACCAACCAAAGTGCCAGGCTCTCCTCATGGGCTTCTGCTAGCTTCGCAAGCCAATCCCAGTTCCTCAGGGCTTTCTGGTAATGACCAGAACCCAGACGTGCCTCTTCCAGGCATGACATTCCAGTCAAAGTCCTGGTTAACAAACACATTACTCGTGACTGGTCTTATTGGTTTTATGCAAAGAAACCTTATGCCCTCATTTACTCCTTCAGAAAGCCAAATTCTGGAGGGATCAGGTAGGGAGAAAAATTTCTTCTGATCTCCACTAGGCTTCTCAAAACGTTCATTTCTACAGACTTTCTGAAACATTCAAAAACCCTCTATTCTTCCTTTCATACACTTTCTGATATCCACCAAGATTGCACCTCCATGCCTTTTATCTTCTATTATTAACACTGCATAATTCTTTCTAAAAACTTTTACTTTTCCATTTATCTTTACAGTTTCCCACAGACTTTCTTCATTTTCATATTTTATACTTTTGCATTTACTTTCCTAGAGTGTGAAGTTTCAACTTTCCCTGGAATCTTCAATTTCTTTTTCAGAGCAGATACAGAGCAAAATCCAAAACACAGAGTTACAGAACACACAGGTGGAGGCATTCTCTTGCACCAAAGCGTCCATCGCTGCCTCACAGAGACATGCTCCTTCAGGCCCGGTCTCTTGGCAGAGACATGCTGCTTTGCCTCTGGCTGAAGCACTCGTCAGCCCCAAATGACCCTCCCTGGGTCCCGAGTGGCAAAGGCATGCTCCCCAGCCGGTTACAGGCGACCTTATCAGGTCTTCAGATACAGGTTTCTCTGATCAGAAACAAAACCACTGTGAGAAATTCGCTCTTTTTCCACAAAACCAGAAAACTTTCCTTTACTCTAGGTTTAAAACTTTCACATCCTTTATACATAATTTTTACTCATCCAGGTTTGACTATCAATCTCTTTTAGTCCTGGTTCCTTTCCCACATTGGGAAGGACTGTACTTAAACTCAGTACTTGGCAGCTAAAGTCCCGAGATTTACCCTTTCCTGACATAACAAACACTGTTTCCCTGTACCGAGGTTCGTTATCTATTTCCGGAAGAGGAGTTTCACACCTTCCTCCAGAGTGCAGGTCCAACTTTCCCTTTTGCGATGTGCGGGCCCCACTTCTTGGGCAGGCGGCTGCACCACCGGAGCACCCCCTCTGCGGCGAGAGAGGCCCCGCCTCGCCAGACTCCCTCCGTGCCGGTGCGCGGCGCCCTGTCCCAGCCGCCCCCGCCTCCTCTTTGGTCCGAGAGTGCCGAGCTGTGAGGCCGGGCCAGGACTGCCGGGGGCGCGGCCATGGACAGGAAGACCCGCGCCGGGTCGCGTTGGTCCCGGGCGAGAGAGGCCCGGCCCCACGGCTCCCCACCGCTCCCCGAACCAGCCTCCCCGGGCGTGGCCGCAACGCCCGCCGCAGCTGGGGCAATCCACGGGAAGGGACCGCCTCGCATCCAGAGTCTAACCCAACCCGGCCGCAGCCCGGAGCCCCACCCCCTGGGTTCAGAGCTTTCTCATCTTCCTGTGATCTACTATCAGGGCGGGGTTCTGAGGCAACTTTTCTCTTCCCACAGTTTACACCGCTGGCAACACTGTTTCAGCCCAGCAACTATGCAGTGACTCAAAGAGCCACTCACCGGCCATCTCTATCAGAACCAGTCACACGGAGAACCTGACTGATGCAGTGCCCACTCAGCATCAGCTCACAGCCCCTGCTCGGAAGAGATTAGCCTGGCACCTTGTCCAGCTCCAAGATGGCGGCGCCCATGTGCGCCAGGCCGTTCAAGATGGCAGTGCCCTTGTGCGCCAGCTCATCTAAGATGGCGGAAACTCTCACGTGACCCATTGTCTAAGACGGCGAGGGCACTCACGTGGCTCATCCTCCATTTTACCCAAAATGGCGCTTCCCGGTGTCTCCCTCCCTTATGACGCAGACAAACAAAGGGTAAGGGGATCTTCCGCATGCCTGCCTGGCCTGCCCCTCTCGGGGCTCAATCACACTCCGAGGGCTTGGTGACCCGCGGAGCCCCATACACAGACACTCCCCACTCACACTTCTAGTTTAAACAGTCCCCCCGAACTGGGGTCGGGTCCCAGCTAAAGTATTTACCGCGGACATTCAGATTGACCGTGTTACGGTTGATCAGGTCCCCTGTCCTGGTTCGGGCTGGCCCCCAGGGTAGGCACAGATTCAGGTTTGGTGCCTCCGACAGGTCGCGGTCCGTCTTCCCCTTCTGCCTGGGTCTGGGAACGGCTGGGGATGCGGCAGGAGAGCCTCTGCCTGGGGGAGTGGGGGGGCCCGGAATCACACGGGGCAGCTGCTCCCTCCCCTACGTAGAGCTCCCCGTCCGGTCCAGCCATCTTCACCGGAGGCAAAATGCCTGCTCCCGTGAGTTGGTTCCTGGTTGGGGAACCAAAATGTTGCAGAAAATAACTCACATGCAGGAGAGATGGCGGAGCACGATTCTTTATACGCACAGGCTCAGGGGGAAAACCCAAATCCTGAGCCCCGATCTCGAACTTTCGGGGTTTAAATAGCCTCGGGCCCCCTGCCTACGTGGCAAAGCGAGGTTACAGAAGCTGAGTGCAGAAGTCAGGTCTGACTACCTTATATGGGAGACGGAGGAGCAAAGCGCGGGGTCCTAGCACCGAAGCACAGGGTCCTCATGCGGAAGTTACAGAGTACAAAGTAACCTATGACAGGGTTGCCTGTCACAGTTCTAGCAAATTATGGAACATGAGTGTGATAGTGTAGACCCTTGAATTTGCAACCAGATGGTCTGAAGTGTATGGGTAGTCTGGGGACCCCCTGACTTGTCACTGGCACCTGAAGTGAGAGCAGTCTTGTGGAAATTGGTCCCTCAGATGGTGCAGTTTGATGAAAGTCCCTTGTAGCCCCTGTCACTGCAGTAATTTTACTGCCTGGCTCCCCCCACTGGCTGGGGCAGGAGGTAGACTTACACGCTTATGGAAAGATTGGCTCTGGTGCTCACAGTGGGGGACATTAGACCCACCTTCTTTTTTGCTCTCATGACACTGGAAGGGGATGGGTCTGTGTAGAGTCATTTCAGGTTTGTAAACATACACAAAAAAGAAGAGACTTAGCCAAGATCATGCAGAATGTGGTAGAGGACCAAAGTCTGACCTTGGGGCTCCAGGACCATCTATGACTGCAGGAAACCTGAAGTCCTGGCTGAGGCTTACAATTGATGTTTTCTGTTTTACATCTGAACCTGGGAATTGTTTTTAACTGCTGAAGTCTCTGGTACTTTTATAGTGGGGGGAACCACCAGATGACCCTCTTTTAGAGAGACAGTCCCTTTTCATGATTGGCCCATACAGTACCTAACAGATTATGTAATAATTTTCACTCTTCTCACTCGTCTAAGAATAAAAGCATTTTATTCTGAAAGTAAGGCTGTGTACACCATAATCTGATCTTTTGATGAAGCAAAGAAAAGCTGATTTATTTTTAGATAATGAACTTGCTGATAAGTCTTAATTTGGACCCAGTGCATTTAACTGCCTGAGGCAGTTTAGCAAGTTCCCCCATTCTCTGTGTGCACAAGAGTATGACTTGTCACCCCATGGGGACACAGGGATTTCCGGCCTAATCCACTCAGAGTCTGCTAACGATTCTTCACAAAGAAGAAAAATAAAGTCAGAGCTTTTTCTCTGTTTCTAAACCCTTCCTTCCCTTCCATGATGACTTCCAGAGGGTTTTTTTTAACAAGTTGTTTTTAGCTTGCAAATAGATTTTAAAAAATGAACCTCAATCTCTTGCCTTCACAGAGAGAGCTTATAAATTAAATGTGGATGCTTAGAATAAAGGTCACCAGAAGTCCCTCTGCTGGGAAGGTTTTGTCTTCCCTCTACCTGGAGGCTTTTTTCTTTCTGAAGAGTGGTTGGAAAGTGGAATGAGCACAACTTGTACCTTCATGTCTGTGGATATATCTTTAAATAGAAACAGAGAACAAAGCAAATGGCTGAGGCTTGGGATGAGGGTGGGTCTTGGGGATGCTCCGTGTGGAACATCCTGGTCTGGGGCGTTGTTTGTGGCATCACAGGAGGGAGTGAACAAGGCCATAGGCGACATGGGGGCGAGGTGGAGTTGAGCCTTTTCTCTGGTCCAGTCGCTGAGAGTAGAGGATTTCATCTCGACCGAGAGCAGCACACAATCAACGCTTTCAGATGAATGAAAGCACAAGATTTGATGAAGTGTCTTCATGTACCAGGTTCTAGGTGAGACCCTTGGGAAATGCAGAGCATGCCGAGGTCTGCAGGAGTGACAGCGAAACTGCTTACATCCTGAGGGTAAGGCACTGTCCTCAGCTGGGGGAGAGGGCAGGCAAGAGGCAGAATAAGTGTCCCTTAGATGTCTGCTTCCTAATTCCTGGATGAGGTGAATATGTGAATCACTTCACAGGTGTGAGGGCAGATAGTGACCTCGAGGTGGGGAGATAATCTGGGATCATCCAGGTAGAACCCTACTAGTCACTAGGGTCCTGACAAGCAGAGGGTTCTCCTGGCAGCGGTCAGAGGGAGAAGTGACCATGGAAGGAAGGCATAGGAATGTGTCCTTGTGGGCTTTGAAGATGGAGGATGGGCCAGGAGCCAAAAATTTGGGCACCTCTAGAAGCTAGAAAAAAGCAAGAAACATGCTCCCCAGAGACTCTGGAAGGAATGCAGCCCTGCGGACAACTTGACTTTGGTGCATTGAGACTGTTGTATTTCTGACCTACAGAACTGTAAGATAACACATTTGTGTTGTATCGTTCCACTAAATCTTGGGTAATTGGCTATGACAACAATAGAAAACTAACACGGTGACGTTGAAGTTTTGAGGAGAGAGGACTCCTGTAAAGTCTCCATCAGGACCTTGGGTACCAAGTGTGCTGGACGCAGCTGCGTCAGCATCATCTGGGAGCTTGTTAGAAATGCAGGCCCCCACTGCCCACACCAGACAGGCAAGGTCAGAATGTGCATTTACACGTGTTCCCAGCAGCCGCCTGCTCAGGCTAGGAAAGGAGGGACTGGGTACATTCAGACAGGTAGGCCTGCAAGGGCCTCTGAGTACCTGCAAGGCAAGTGGTTGTGAACTTAAGGTGAGATGCATCAGCTCTTTCAGTCTTGTGGGCGCGAGTGAGGACTTGATGGACACCTGGGTGAAGTAGGTTTGTAGTTTAGCCAATGGAGTACGATGAAAGAAGGGGGAGCCAGGGGGTTAAGGATGTATACATGAAATTCTAATAAAAGGACCTTGGAAAATAATAATTTTATGGTTTTGCATTTTACATTTAGGTGTGTGATGTGGACCCTGGCCCTCGGGGTCTGTGTGTTGTGGCCGTGATGAACAAATTCACACGGACTGCAGAAGTCCTGTGGAGAAAAAGGACGGCATGGCCGCTCTCTGAGTGAGAGAGAGCCCCGACTCCTGCCTGGACAGGTTTTATTGCTTTTCTGGGCACATTACTTGGAGGATGGTCCTCATTCACTAGGCACGGGTTCGCTGTAGATGATTGCCTTTTACATCTAACAAAGGAAAGAGTGTTGCGAATTACATCAAAGAAAAGGATGTGACAGATGCAAGGCGAGAAGTGGTTGAACTGGTTACACTCCATCCTTGGGAGGTTTAGCACAGACTTGAGGACGTTACTTTAAAGATATGCAGTAAACATTTGCTGCCTCACTGCAGGGTGAGGGAGTTTTAGCAAAAGCAAGCCTCAAAGCGGCCTAGGTACAATGCAGGCCTGATTCCCCACAGGAAAACCTATCGTGGGCATGGCTCGTGTGCCAACCTCACTCCCTGTTGGTTTTCCGAATCAGGGGCTGGGCTACATTCCCCATGCCACGCAGAACAGTGCCGTATAGGTCTGTGATCCGTTTTGAGTTAATTTTTCTGAAGGGTGTAAGATATGTTTCTAAGTTAATTTTTGTGTGTGGATGTATGTCCAGTTGATCTGGCACTATTTTTTGAAAAGAATTTTGCTTCACAGTATTGTGTTTGCTCCTTTGGCAAAGATGAGTTCACTGTATTTGTGTGAGTCTATTTTGGGGCATTCTAATCTGTTCCATTGATTTATTTGTTTATTCATTTAACAACACCACACTGTCTTTTAATTTTTATTGCCTTTCGAAACTAAATTTTTCTTATTACAGTTGACATACAATACTATATTGCTTTCAGGTGTACAACATAGTGATTAGACATTTATATAACTTACAAAGGGATCACCCTGAATATACAGACTGTCCTGATTACTGTAGTTTTGTAGTAAGTCTTGAAGTCAGGTAGTGTCAGTCCTCCAACTTTGCTCTTCTTCGACATTGTGTTGGCTATGCTGGGCCTTTTGGCTCTATATAAACTTTACAGTCAGTTTGTCAATCTCCACAAAATAACTTGCTGGGATTTTGACAGGGATTACATTGAGTCCGTGGGTCATTTTGGGAAGAACTGACATCTTGACAATACTGAGACTTCCTATCCATGAACAAGGAATAGCTCTCTATTTAGTTTGATTTTGTTCATCACAGTTTTGTTCTTTTTCTCATATAGGTTTGCACCTATGTATTTTGTTATACTTTTAACTGAGCATTTCATTTAGGGAGGTACTAATGAAATGGTATGTGTTTTTAGTTTCAAATTCCATTCATTCATTGCTGGTATATAAGAACTGAGTTTTGCATGTTGACTTTGTACCTTGCAGCCTTGGTATTCTTGCTTATTAGTTCCAGGAGTAGTTGTGTAAATTCTTTAAGATTTTCTTTCAAGGAAGTGGTCCATTTCATCTGCCTTATTCAACTTGTGGGTATAAAGTTTTTTATAGTACTCCTTTATTATACTTTCAAAGCCCATGAAATCTGTAGTGATGTCCTTTCTTTGATTTTTGACATTAGTAATTTGTATTCTTTTTAATTTTTTTGTGATTTTTGAAAATGTACTTTATTGATTATGCTATTACAGTCATACCATTTTCTCCCCCTTTATTCCCCTCTGCCCTGCACCACCCCTCCCACCAACATTGCCACCCCCCCTTAGTTCATGTCTATGGGCCATACATATAAGTTCTTTGGCTTTTCCGTTTCCTATACTATTCTTAGCCTCCCACTATCTATTTTGTACCTACCATTTATGCTTCTTATTCCCTGTACCTTTTCCCTATTCTCCCCACTCTGCATCCTTGCTGATAACCCTCCATGTGATCTCTATTTCTGTTATTCTGTTTCTGTTCTAGTTATTTGCTTAGTTTGTTTTTGTTGTTTTTAGGTTCAGTTGTCGATAGTTATGAGTTTGTTGTCATTTTACTGTTCATATTTTTTATCTTCTTTTTCTTAGGGTAAGTTCCTTTAACATTTCATATAATAAGGGCTTGGTGATGATGAACTCCTTTAACTTGACCTTATCTGAGAAGCACTTTATCTGCCCTTCCATTCTAAATGAAAACTTTGCTGGATAGAGCAATTTTGGATGTAGGTCCTTGCCTTTCATGACTTTGAATATGTCTTTCCAGCCCCTTCTTGCCTGCAAGGTTTCTTTTGAGAAATCAGCTGATAGTCTTATGGGCACTCCTTTGTAGGCAACTGTCTCCTTTTCTCTTGCTGCTTTTAAGATTCTCTCCTTATCTTTCATCTTGGCTAATGTAATTATGATGTGCTTTGGTGTGTGCTTCCTTGTGTCCAACTTCTTTGGGACTCTGAGCTTCCTGAGTTCCTGCAAGTCTGTTTCCTTTGTCAGATTGGAGCAGTTCTCTTTCATAACTTTTTTGAATATGTTTTCCATTTCATGCTCTTCCTCTTCTTCTTCTGACACCCCTATGATTTGGATGTTGGAATGTTTAAAGTTGACCCAGCAGTTCCTATGCCAGTCCCCCCCCCCCTTTTTTTATTCTTGTTTCTTCATTCTAGTCTGGTTGAATGTTTATTTCTTCCTTCTGGTCCAAGTCACTGATTTGAGTTCTGGTTTCCTTCCCTTCACTGTTGGTTCCCTGTACATTTTCCTTCATTTCACTTTGTATAGCCTTCACTTTTTCCTCCATTTTGTGACCATACTCAACCATTTCTGTGAGCATCCTGATTACCAGTGTTTTGAACTCTGCATCTGATAGGTTGGCTATCTTTTCATCACTTAGTTCTATTTTTGGAGCATTGATCTGTTCTTTCATATGGGACATATTTTTTGCCTTGGTGCAGCTGTTACATTGTAAGGGGCAGAGTCTTAGGTATTCACTAGGGTGGGGCAACCCATGTCATTGTGTTGTGGTGTATGTAGGGGAGGGGTCTGAGAGGGAACAATGCCTCTTGCTCAGCTTTCTGCCCACTTATAATCACTTCCCCCGATACCCACAAGCAAATTGGGTCCTTCTGGTGCTGAGTTCCTGGGTAGGTGAATTTGTGTACACTCTAGGACCCTGTGGGTCTCTCCAATGATCTCTCCTGTGAGGCTGGGAGTTTCTCCCGCTGCCACAACCCCCACAGGTTTTTACTGCCAGAAGTTTTGAGGCCTTATTTCCCTACACTGGAACCCCAGGTTGTGCGGTCTGTCTTGCTCCCCAGTTGTTCTTCCCGGTTATCTGTATGCAAATGTGGGGCTGCCTGCTCTGCCAGCCACTGCCTTGCCCCCCAGGTCCTCTAGCCACTGCCAAGCCACATGTCCTCTCCCCCAATGCTGTCCATCTCCGTTCCTCCTACCAGTCTGAATGAATGTTTCTTCTTTAACTCCTTGGTTGTTGGACTTCCATACAGTTTGATTTTCTGGCAGTTTTGGTTCTTTTTTTTTTTTTTAAGAGTATTTATTTACTTATTTATTTTTAGAGAAAGGGGCTGGGAGGGAGAGAGGGAAACATCAGTGTGTGGTTGCCTCTTGCAGCGCCCCCTACTGGGGACCTGGCACGCAACTCAGGCATGTGCCCTGACTGGGAATCGAACCAGTGACCCCTTGGTTTGCAGGCTGGTGCTCAATCCACTGAGCCACACCAGCCAGGGCTGTTTTTTTTTTTTTTTTTTTTTAAGATTTTATTTATTTATTTTTAGAGAGGGAAGGGAGGGAGAAAGAGAGAGAGAGAGAGAAAGATCAATGTGCAGTTGCTGGGGGCCATGGCCTGCAACCCAGGCATGTGCCCTGACTGGGAATTGAACCTGCGATGCTTTGGTTTGCAGCCCATGCTCAATCCACTGAGCTACGCCAGCCAGGGCGGTTATTTTTTGTTTTTAAATTCGTTGTCCTTCTTTTGGTTGTACGAGGAGGCAAAGTGTATCTACCTATACCTCCATCTTGGCCTGAAGTCTCTGCCTTCTTTTTTAAATCTATTTTTTAAAACTCTCAAACTTACAGAAAAGTTGCAAGTTACAGTACAAAATATTTTTCTACACTGAACCATTTCAGAATTGCTGAAATAATGTCCTTCTCCCAAATATTCTAATGTGTATTTCCAATAAGCAAAGATATTCTCTTGTATAACAACAATCCAACTATCAATATCAGGCAATTAACACTGATATTTACTACCATCTAATCCTTGGACCCCATGAAAATGTTTCCATTCTCCAAGTAATGCCATTATATCAAAAGGATTTGGCTCAGCATGCCTGTCAGGTCACTTTAGTCTTGTTCATTCTGGAATATTGCCTGGACCTCCACAGAAAAGTTGCTTGTGAAGATTGTAGATCAATGGCTTAGTAGGATTCCTACTTTGGATTTGTCCAGTGGTTCCCTCATGGATACACTGAGGCTGCGCATCTTTGTAGTGACCAGCACAGGAGAGGTGCTGTGTCTAGTCTGCATCTATCAGGTATCACTTTTAAATAGCTCCATTGCTGGCGATGGTCATTTTATTTTATTTTTATTTTTACTTACTTTCAATTACAGTTTACATTCAATATTGTTTTGTATTAGTTTCAGGTGTACAGCATAGTGGCTAGATAATTATATACTTTACAGAGTGTTCTCCCTGGTATTTCCAGGGCCCACCGGACACCATACCTAGGTATTACAATATTATTGACTACATTCCCTATGATGTACTTTATATCCCTGTGACTGTTTTGTAACTACCAATTTGTATTCCTCAGTCCCTTAATCTTTTCCACCCTTCCCCTAAACTCCTTGCCCTCAGGCAACCATCAGTCTGTTCTCTGTATCTATGAGTCTATTTCTGTTTTGTTTGTTCATCATTATTAGATTCCACACATAAGTGAAATCATATGATATTTGTCATTTTAATCACCAGATTAAGATGACATCTCCAAGGCTAATGCATTACATGTTACTCTTTTTTCCTTCTTATTTAGTATTTTGTGTGTAGGTACTTTGAAATTGTGTAAGTATCCTCATTAAACTTCCAATTTGTATATTCATTCATTCATTCATTCATTCATTCAGTCTGTATGGACTTTATAGTCCATAAAACCATGATGCAATGGTTTTATGGACTGTTATCTGTTACTATCATTATTTATTTTGATGCTTAAATCTTCTCACATTTGGCCAGAGAAAGCCCCTGCAAGCTGGCTTGCGCGTCCCTTTGGCATCATTCCTTGAGCAGTTTCCTGCTTTCTGACAAAACACAATATTTCAGGCTCTTCCTGTACCTTCCCGTCCCCAGCCCTGGGATCAGCATTTTCTCCAAGAAGCCCTGGTTCTTATAAGTAGTGTCTCCTTTATCTGGACAGAGGAGATGCCAACTCTGGTCAAACCTGATTAGGAGAGGGGGCAGGAGGGTCTTTCCTCACTCTGCAGGGCGGAGGCTGCTGACTCATCACCTGTGGGAACCCACAGGCCTTTGTGCACCAGTGAGCCCTCCCTGGGTCCCTAAGCAGTTACCCTTTCTTCCTGAGCAGAGGTCCGTGCTAGTCACCAAAGCTCTGCTGTGCAGCACCACAGCATTCTTTTTTTTTCTTTTTGGTTGTCTTGAAAAAAACCTGCTTATCTATCTGCTTCAAATTAATTCCCAAATGTGGCTTTATCAAACCATTTGTTGTTTCAGTGGCTGTTGATTACAGATGTACATCATTCCTCCCCCAGCCTTTTAAAAGGGCAATCACTATGGTAACCATATTACAAAAAATTGCTTTGTCTCCATAAAGTACCCTTCAGAAAAAGGTCATTCGGTATTAATGTTTTCCAGCTGAAACTAGCAAGGTAGGTAGTGTTAAGACATTGTCACTGCACACTGTTCTTCTGTGGGTCTGTTTTCAGTCATGTATTTTCAGGAAACTCTCAAAACAGGACTAAATATTGAGAGCAGAAAGAACTCTAATGCTATAACATGTGTGTATGTGTGTTTCTAAATTTGAAAAATGTATTTATTTTGGTTCTTGTGGTGACAGGGCAAGCTTTATTGGCTTTTGATGATGACATTTTGCAGTTTCCTTGATCCCAGTGTGGGCTGGGGTTGAGAGAGGCTCCCTGCTCTTGTCAGACGTGGAGGGTGCCTGGCGCTAATTAATGGGAGAGATGACCCTGTGGGCAGAGTGTCTTCCAGAGGTGCCGACCTCCACAGAGCTGTGCCGCCAGGTGACGCTGGGCAGACCAGCTAACTTTGAGTATTGTAGTAGAGCCTGCAGTGGGTCAGACAATAGAATATATTTTTGTTGTTGTTGTTTTTCATTTAACCTCAAGATTTTATATAACATTTCAGTGGCTATGGGGTTTTGTTTCTCACAAGAAGAATCACTTCAGTTGCGTTCTGGGTGCTCAGACCTTTCACCCTTTTATTTTTCAGGGGAAGGAAGAGAAGCACAGAAGTGCCTCAGCCTGAGAGCTTATTTCCACACAGATGGTCCTGAAAGCTGCACCTCTACTCTCGTGCTTCTTCTTTCTTAAGAATTACTCCCTATCGTGATTATATATGAGCATAGTTTAACAGGCAAATAGTTCTATGCAGTTCATAATGAGAAACGGCAGCCCCTGCCTCTTTTCTTCCCACCCCAGGTCCTGCTCTCCAGAGGCTGCCACTGCTAATTGTTTTTAGTGTTGACTTCGGTATTTGTCTTCGTATTTCTAAGCAATCTCCTTGATTGCTGTTTAGATCTACTTAAGTAGCTGTTTCACCAGGGCTTATGCTGTGCCACTGTCTGAAGTTCCTTATGTGTTCTAACTATTAATTCTATCAACAACCCAGTTTGGTAGGTACTGTCATTAGCCTCATGAGAAAACTGAGGCACAGGGAGATTAAGTAGGTGGCCCAAACACAGAGTGAAAGGCATTGACAGGGATTTGAACCCTGACATTCTGGCACCACCTTTTTGACTTAGCAGTGCTGTGTATTATGTACTGACTTACTGTCATGGGAGGCCAAGACTACTCTCACATCCTCCATTCTCATACCTTGTCTTCACTTGATTTTTCCTGTACAGAACACTAATTCGTGCATTTTTGTGTGCTCTCTCAATATCTTTGTCTCTCACACTTGTGCACAGAGGCACACACACACGTTTTGAATCATGTGAAAGTACTTCAGCCTGTGTCTACAAGGAACAATGATGTTTTCCCAACTGACAGTGCTATTTTCATCCCCCCCAAATCATACACAGACAGCCCATAATCCAATTTACTCAGTGGGTTCCAAAATGTCTTTTACATATTTTTTCAATCTAGGTATAATTAAAGATTACACATGATGGTTGTTTCTATTGTTTCTATAATTTTCTTTAATCTAGAATAGTACCTGTGCCCTTCCTTTTTCCCCTTTCGAGCCATCATGGCCATGTGAGTTGTCTGGTTAATGTCTATAATTGGGATTATTTGGTTATGTCCTCAAAATTTGATTCACGTCAAATATTGTGGCAAGACTGCTATATCAGTGATAATGTGTACTTCCCATTTCATTGCATTAGGAGCATATAACAATTTATTATATTTAATAATTTGTTTAGGATGACTACCAGATTACTCTAGTGTAAAAGCCTTCTCCTTTTGTAATTGGTAAGAAATCTGTGGGATGATATATTGAACCTATATGAATATTCTGTTCCCCAATAACCTTTTATTCAATGATTTTTGCTTAAATCAATTATGGCTGTGGAATGGTGATATTTTAATTCTATCATTTCCCCCATTTATTAACTGACTTTCTTCTGTAAAGAATAACTTTATCTCTTCAGTCTTTTTAAAAATTAATTCACCACAGACTCAATTATTCTTTTTTAATTCAATGTTTTATAATTGATTATAGTCATTATTTTTTTTTTTTATGAAATTGTTCCAAGTTTGGCCAGTAGAAGCCTCTTCAATCAGGTTCTTGTATCTTTTTCACATGCCCATTCATTTTGAAATGCATCTTTGCTTTCTGACATAAAAGCCGGTTCAATGCCACTTTGCACTTTCTCTGCATGAGACCTGGAATTAGCTAATTTTCTAAGGCTTCCTGGTTACTTTGTGTGGGGAGTTGTTTTATAAATAAAGACCTGGCTATTAGGTGTGCTAATTGCAACTGGGATGTCATTGTTTCTGGCCCTTTAGATGGACAGAGTTAGAAGCTACTCCAATTTAAGTCTGGTACCACAGGTTGTCTCTTGCTCCTTATTTGTATTTCCCTTCTCTTAAGACTCTGGGTTTCCAAAAGTTTAATATATTTCACCTATTTGCTCTAGCATGCACAAACATTTCAGGATTACTATACCAATACCACTACTAACAACAAACTTATAAAGAAAAATTCAAGATTTTGTTGGAATAATTTTTGTCCTTAGAATGTATAACACAAAGTGAGGATAGTCAAAGAACTTGGTTAAAAATTCACTTGCATTATTTCTTCTTTCTATGTGGTTGTGTTATCAGTTTGATATGCCATTGAGTTCATTTGTTTCTGTGGGTTTATAGTTTTAGAGTATGCATTTATCAACATACTTGAATTATTGTTGGAATATATTAAGCTTTTACATGCTCAAAAGACAAAACTATATGAAAAATGATAGAGAATTCTAATTCCCATCCACATCCCTTTCATTTATTTCCCATCCACCAGCCTCTAGGTCATAGTTTTTATTAGTTTCTGGTTAATCCTTCTGTGTAAATATGTGTGTGTATACATGAATATATATGTATATTAGATATGTATTATACATATTTATTTAATCTTCTTTTGTACACAAAAGGTAGTATGCTATATATACTCTTCTATATTTTGCTTTTTTAACTTAAAACATATCCTAGAAATCACTCTGTAGTTTATAATATTTTCCAGTTTAGTACAATACATTTTGCAGCTGTACTATAGTTTATGTAACTCATTGCCTATCAGTGGGCACTTAAGTTGTTATAAGTTGCAATATTGCCACAGTGAATAACCTTGGGCATATATTTGTGAAGATGCTTTCAGGGCTAGTTCCTAGAAGTGGGATTTCTCCGTCAAAGGATAAATGCATAGTTTTCTGCCAAACATCCTTCCATAGATAAAGTACCATTTTGCATTCCCACCAGCAATGTATCCAACTGCCTGCTTCTCCTGTAGTCTTTCCAACAGGGTGCATGGTTGCGCTTTTCAGTTTTTGCCAACATGATAAGTGAGAGATAGTATCCAGTGTAGTTTTAATTTTTATTTATGGGTGAAGTTGAGCATCTTTTCATACGTTAACACCATTTTGTATATTGTTTTCTGTCAACTGTTTATGTCCATTTTCTATTGGGTTTTTTAATCTTTCCTTTCCTGTATTTCTGAGATTATTTTTTATATTAGGGAGATCAGCATTTTATCTGTGAGAAATATCTCACAGACTTTCTACCAGTTTATCTCTTGGTATTTGGCTTGGTTTATAGGGATTTTAAATATTAAAGGAGTTTTATAGTGAAATTAATCAATCATTTCTTTTATTACATGTTAATGATGTTATGGTTTAAAACCTTTCTTCACATCCTTCATATCCAGATTATAAAAGAATTCACATGTTTTCTTCCTGAAGTTTTTTCATTTACATCACTGATCCATTTGGTCTTTATTCTGGTATACGATGTCTATTCAGAAGGTATCCAGCCATATGACATGAAAATAGAGACATTTATTGGAGAAGATAAAAGGTACAAGAAACATTATGCACAGGACAATGATGCCCCAGTTGCCTTCAAAGTAGGCACCTTGGGACCTCACACAGTTCTCTCAATCACCGTCAGCTGCCCTGTCATATTTTCCCAAATCTCATTGATGGTCTTAAATATCTTTACATTCAAAGGTGATTTTAGTTTTGGGAATAGCCAGAAGTCACAGGACACCAAATCTGTGATGTAGCGGGACTGAATCACCTGGGTGATTTGATGTTCCACAAAAAAACTGAGCACGAGAAGTGACACATGAGCGGGTGTGTTGTTGTGATGAAGCTGTCCATCACCAGTTGCCCACAGCTGTGGCCTTCTGAGTCATCTGAACAGTTTCCATGGAGGGACGTTCAAGCCTAACACAAAATGTGATACAGATTCATTGTTCTACTCGCTCAGTCATTTTGAATTCGACAACCACATGCTCACTCAGTGGCATCTACCACCCCCACTGACTAGTCCAGTGAATTTGTCATTGTTCACACATGCACATTCCAGCCCAGCCTCCTTGGCTGCCAGGTTACTTTTATGTTGCACAAACAATTCTCAATATATTAACTATGGCCGGACTTTTTCTGGACAGACCTTGGATGTGTGAGGTATGTGCCCATTTCTATCCTTTTCCAAATGACCATACAATGATCACACTATTTTTTTATTATCAAAAAGTCTATCTGGGATTTCCAGCCAAGATGGAGGCATAGGTAGACACACTGTGCCTCCTCGCACAACCAAAATAAGGACAACAACAATTTAGAAATAAAATAACAACCAGAACTGACAGAAAATTGAACTGTATGGAAGTCCAACAACCAAGGAGTTAAAATAGACACATTTATCCAGACCGGTAGGCGGGACAGAGTCAGGCAGCTGGGTGGAGAGGTGTCTCAGTAAAAGAAGTGGTGGCACTGGGCACGCAAGGCAGCAGCTGACAGACCCCAGGCATGCAAGATGGCAGTGGCGGACCCTGGGTGCTCAGGCAGTGGCTGGCAGACCCCAGGAGCAGGGTGGCAATGGGCAAACCCAATGAGGTGGTGATTGTGAAGTGAGGCATGGTGCGCAAGGTGGCTGGCTGACCGGGTGGGCCTACATTCGCGTGCAGATAAACCAGGTGAAACTGGGGAGCGAGATAGACCATGCAATCCAGGTCCCAGTGCTGGGAAATAAAGCCTCAAAACACCGATTGAAACACCTGTGGGAGTTGAGGTGCAGGGAGAGACTCCCAGCATCACAGGAGAGTTCACTGGAGAGACCCACAGGGTCCTAGAATGTACACAAGCCCACCCACCCAGGAATCAGCACCAGAAAGGCCCAGTTTGCTTGGGGGAAGCAGTGGAAGGGACTGAAATCCGGCAGAGAGCGGAGCAAGTGCCATTGTTCCCTCTTGGACCCTGCCCCCACATGCAGCGTCACAACCCAGTGACTGGGTTGCCCCACCTGGTGAACACCTAAGGCTCTGCCCCTCATATGTAACAGGCACAACAAGACAAAAAAAAAAAGGTTCAAATGTAAGAACAGATCAAAGCTTCAGAGCAAATACAACAAAGCAATGAAGAGATAGCCAACCTATCAGATGCACGGTTCAAAGCACTGGTGATCAGGATGCTCACAGAATTGGTTGAATTTGGTCACAAATTAGATGAAAAACTGAAGGCTATGCTAAGTGAAATGAAGGAAAATGCACAGGGAACCAATAGTGATGGGAAGAAGACTGGGACTCAAATCAATGGAGTGGACCAGAAGGAAGAAAGAAACAACCAAACAGAAAAGAATGAAGAAACAAGAATTCAAAAAATATGAGGAGAGGCTTAGGAACCTCCAGGACACCTTTAAGTGTTCCAACATCTGAATTATAGGGCTACCAGAAGGGGAAGAGAAAGAGCAGCAAGTGGAAAAGTTATTTGGACAAATAATAAAGGGGAACTTCCCCAACCTGGCAAAGGGAGTAGACTTCCAGGAAGTCCAGGAAGCTCAGAGAGTCCCAAAGAAGTTGGACTCAAGGAGGAACACACCAAGGCACATCGTAATTACATTAGACAAGGTAAAAATGAAGGAGAAAATCCTAGGAGCAGCAAGAGAAAAGGAGACAGTAACCTACAAAGGAGTTCCCATCAGACTGTCAGCTGATTTCTCAAAAGAGACCTTGCAGGCAAGAAGGGGCTGGAAAGAAGTATTCCAAGTCATGAAAGGCAAGGACCTACATCCAAGATTGTTCTATCCAGCAAAGCTTTCATTTAGAGTGAAAGGGCAGATAAAGTGCTTCTCAGATAAGATCAAGTTAAAGGAGTTCATCATCACCAAGCCCTTATTTAATGAAATGTTAAAGGGACTTATCTAAGAAAAAGGAGATAAAAACATGTATAGTAAAATGACAGCAAACTCACAATTATTAACAACCACACCTAAAACAAAAACTAAAACAAACTAAGCAAGCAGCTAGAACAGGAACAGAACCACAGAAATGGAGATCACAAGGAGGGTTAGCAACAGGGGTGTGGGAGGAGGAGAGAGGGAAAAAGTACAGAGATTAAGTAGCATAAATGGTAGGTAGAAAATAGACGGGGAGGGCAAGAATAGTATGGGAAATGTAGAAGCTAAAAAACTTATGACACATGGACGTGAACTGAAGTGGAGGAATGTGGGTGGGAGAGGGTGTGCAGGGTGGAGGGGAATGAATGGGGGAAAATGGGACAACTGTAATAGCATAATCAATAAAACATTTTTATAAAAATCTATCTGTTCTCAGTAGTTTGAGATGTCACCTTTATCATGTACTATATTTCCATATACACTTGGGCGTATGCCTAGAATTTTTCATTGTCTATCTATTCATTTGCCAATGCCACAGTTATAATTATTGAGATTTTAAAGTATGTTTTAATATTTGGCAGGACTAATCCTCCTTCATTACTCTTATTTTAGAGTTTTTCTATTATTACATGCTTAATTATTCATTTAAACTTTAGAATCAACTTGCATTAGTCCAGAATAAAAATTTCCTGGCAGTTTTATTTTAATTTTTTAAAATTTATATATTATCTCTAGAAGGATTGATGTTTTTATAATATTAAATTATTCTATCCAAAAACAAGGGATGCTTTTGTGATTGTTTAAGTCATTTTGAATTTTTTATAATTGGTTTGAAATTATTTTCATGTGGATTTTGTATTTTCCTTGGTAAGTTTATTCCTAAGTACTTTATTGTTTTTGTTGCTTTTGTACATAGAGAGTTTCTCTTCCATTATATTGTTTATTGTTTGCGTGTGCACACAAACACTCACACACACCTTTTATTTTTATAGATTCATTTTGTATTCTATTTTTTAAATTCTTTTATTATTACATATTGCAAATAGAGTTTTATTCCTTCCAAAACTTCTAATTCTATAATGACTTTTCTCTTTTCTTAAAGTATATTTTATTGATTATGCTATTACAGTTTTCCCAATTTTCCCCCTTTATCCCCCTCTGCCCTGCACTCCACAACCCTCCAGCATTCCCCTCCCCCTTAATTCATGTCCATGGGTTGTACATAGAAGTTCTTTGACTTCTGTTTCTTATACCATTCTTAAACTCTCCCAATCTATTTTATGCCTACCAATTATGCTTCTTGTTCCCTGTACCTTTCACCCCCTATTCTTCCCCTCTCCCTCCTCACTGAAAACCTCCATGTGACATCCATTTCTCTGATTCTGTTCCTGTTTTAGATGTTTGCTTAGTATTTGTTTTTGTTTTTTAGGTTCAGTTGTTGACAGTTGTGAGTTTGTTGTCATTTTACTGTTCATAGTTTTTCATCTTCTTCAATTTATTAGATAAGTCCCTTTAACATTTCATATAATAAGGACATTGTGATGATGAACTCCTTTAACTTGACCTTAGCTGGGAAGCACTGTATCTGCCCTTCCATTCTAAATGAAAGCTTTGCTGGATAGAATAATCTGGGATGTAGGTCCTTGTCTTTCATAACTTGGAATACTTCTATCCAGCCCCTTCTTGCTGTAAGGTTTCTTTTGAGAAATCAGCCTATAGCCTTATGGGAACTCCTTTGTTGGTAACTGTCTCCTTTTTTCTTGCTACTTTAAAGAGTCTCTTCTTATCTTTAATCTTGGGTAACTTAATGATAATGTGCCTTGGTATGTTCCTCCTTGGGTCCAACTTCTTTGGGACTCTCTGAGCTCCCTGGACTTCCTGGAAGTCTGTTTCCTTCACCAGATTGAGGAAGTTTTCCTTCATTATTTGTTCAAATAAGTTCAATTTCTTGCTGTTGTTCTCCTTCTAGCTCCCCCTATAATTCAGATAGTGGAACGTCTAAAGTTGTCCCAGAGGTTCCTAAGCCTCTCTTCATTTTTTTGAATTCTCATTTCTTCATTCTGTTCCAGTTGGATGTTTATTTCTTCCTTTAGTTCCAAGTTGTTGATTTGAGTCCTGGTTTCCTTCCTGTCACTGTTGGTTCCCTGAATATCTTGCTTTATTTCACTTTGGATAGTCTTTATTTGTTCTTTCATTTTTCAACTAAGCCAAATCAGTTCTGTGAGCATCTTGATTACCAATGTTTTGAATTCCACATCAGATAAGTTGGCTATCTCCTCATTGCTTAGCTCTTTCTCTGGAGTTTTGCTCTGTTTTTCATTTGTGCCATGTTCCTTTGTCTGGCACACCTGTTAAGTTGTAGGGGGTGGGATCTTAGGTATTCTCCAGGGCAGGGCAACCCCCTTTGCTGTGTTGTGGCCTGTCTGTGGGGGAAAGGTCAGAGAGGGAACAATCCAGGTCACCTGCTCGGCTCTAGCCCAACAAACTCTCATGTGAGACTGGGAGTTTCTCCCACCATGGCGACCCCCGCCGTACTCCACAGTCAGCTCTGAGTCTCGGTTTCCCATTCAGCTAGGTCTGCCCATGTGGTCTTCTGCCTCTCGGGGGTCCTTGCAGCCAACCCTGCCCGCAAGGTCCATGCCTTGCCTGGGTTCTCTCTGTGGTCCTGTCTGCCCGTCTTCCTCCCACCGGTCTGGTTGGTCTGGTTGACTGATTCTTTAATTCCTTGTTTGTCAGAGTTCCATGAAGTTTGATTTTCTGGCATTTCTGGTTGTTTATTGTTTTTAGAGTGGTTGTTATCCTCCTTTTGGTGGTGCGAGGAAGCAAATGGTTTCTGCCTGCACCTCCATCTTGGCTGGCCTCTGACTTTTTTTATTTAACTGTATTCATTTTATTTTCAGTGCAGTTAAATAGTAGTCCCTTGTTTCTGGTCTTAGTAAGAAATGCCTTTATTGTTTTCCTATTAGGAAATTAAGGTAATGATTTAAAGGCTGATTTTATGAATACATACATACATACATTTATCTATGTAGATACACACATATGCATGTATATACGTGTGTATAGATAATATGGATATAGATACATATATATGTATATTTAGAGAAGTACCCATGGATTCTTACTGATTATTTTTTTATCAGGAATTATTATTAAATTTTGTTGAAGGCATTTTTTAGTGTTATGGGGAAAATTGTATAATCTTTTCCTTACAGTTTATATTAGCATGCCAAATTATATTTTACATATATGTGTGTGTGTGTGTATATATATATATATATAATATGGATTTTATAATACTGATGCAGCCTCACATTTCTACAATAAGTTCTACTGGGACCTGATGTACTATTTTTTAACATCTGTTTGGATTCTGTGTGCTAATGTTTATTTAGATTTTTTTACATTAATTTATAAAAAAATCTAGGTCCATAGCTTTCTTTTTGGAGCTACAGTTTTGGTTTAGATATCAATGTTATGTTTCTTTAAGAAACAATTTGGAAGATTCTTTCTTTATATGCTCTGGGACAAATAATATAACATCCAGGTCATCTCGTTCCTGTGAAATCATCTAGGTCTTGTCCTTTTTTATGAGACAATTCTTTCATAATTTTCTGTATTTTGTTTGTGGAGGTAGATCTGTATAACTTTCTATATTTACTTGTGCCAATCTTAGCAAATTGTTTTCTCCTAGGAAGTTATAGATTTTAAATAAATTTGCATAGAGATGTACCAAGTAGTTTTTTCAGTTTTTTATGTTTATCCTTTTCATGGTTGTTTATCCTTTATCATTTCTTTTTTTCATTAGTTTCTTGATAAGGCAAGTTATAAAAGTGTTTGTTAATTTGTTAAAAAAAGAAACTTAAGTAGTGCTATTTAATGTTATTTAATAAATATTAAGTAAATATTAATTTAGTTTCTATTTTGTGTCATATGTGTTTTTACCTTTATTATTTTCTTTCTTCTGCTTTCTCTTGGTTTATTTTAGTTATTACTTTTCAGCTTTCTGAGTTAGAAACTTAAGTCCTTTTTTTTATTCTTTTATTCTGTTGGCACAATTATTTAAAGTTACACAATTTCCCCTGATCACTGTTTTAATTGTACCCCATATATTCTGATACAGTATTTTTATCACACTAATTTTTAGTAATTCTGAAATTTTTATTTGTACTTTTGTCTTTGGTGAATTGTTGTTTAATACAGCATTGTTTTTTTCCTTTTAATTTTCAAGAGAAAAGGCCTTTTGGTATTTTGATTCTGTATTAATTTCTAAGTTTTTTGTATTTCTATTTATATTTGCCTTTTATTATTAAACTTTTATTTGTGACTAATATGCGGTAAATTTTTGTGACTACTCCATAAGCATTTGAAAGGGACCATGTTCTCTATTTTATAGTGACTATTCACCTCCCTGCTTTACTATTGGTTGCATGTGCTGGTAACTGTTTGCTGATTTAGCAATGGGAAACACTTGGTGTAGACATGTCTCTTGTATATATACGGTTGGGTTTTACTTTGTGGACCAATTTGAAAATCTTGAGTTTTGATGTAATGTTTGATCTCAACTGTATTGTATTATTAAATGTTATATTTATATGTATATTATATCATAACAATCTATTTATTTTTTAATAATTTGTTTTCTTTCAGTAATTAGGAGGCTTATTTCTTTGTACTCTATACTAAAGGTTTTCATAAGGCTTTTAGTCTTTTTTCCTCTTATTTAGGTATCCTCTATGTTCTTTTTATTAGCTTCAAATGATATCCAGTGATTTCTCATTCATCTACTGGGTGACCTGAGCAAGTCATTTTATGTCACTCAAGCTCACTCACCCAGTATATGTGACTCAACTCAACCCCTATGCTCACAGCCAGCCTGCTTCCAAAGTGAAATTCTCTGTTGCAGAGAAAACGGTCCTGCTCCTCTACTCCTCCCAGGGAATCTTTCCTCTCCTCAGCGTGCTGCTGCTCATCTGTTAGGTGTGGGTGCCGGCACCTGACGAGACACTCAAGGCCCATAGGGGGAATCTGGATGCTTAGAGTCACCACACAGGGAGTTCACTGGGTGACAGAATTGGTCCCCAGCATAACCTCTCTCTGGCCTAAAGTGGAGAAGCTGCAGCCCTGGATGTGACTTCCTGGGACTCTCACCCCACCAGGGATTCAGGCTCCAGCTCTCTGGGACAGGGGAAATGTTACTACCCCTTTCTCTATTTTTATTTTTTTAAATTCTAATGGAAAACAGATGTTAACATTCTTAGATTAATCCTTGAACATTTTCTCTCTGATTTCCCATGTCTTTTCCCTTATCTGGATGATTTTTCTCTATTTTTAATCCTCCAATAACTTAAAAAAAGTCTTATATTCTCTCTTTTGTTTTCTGAACAATGTCTTTTATCACATCCTTCCTGCTGCTCCTCTTGTTCTTCATTTTAGAGTTTATTGACTCAAACTCCTCAGAGACGAAACTTCCTGCACTGGCTGGAGTGGAGAGGGATCTGTTTCCTGGTGGTGGATGTTAGAAAAAGGGATCTGGGATCTAAATATGTCTCATCAGAATTTCAACAAATCTTGTCCTGAACACTTTCTCATACTTCTACTTTGAGAGACACAGTTGTCTGCAATTCCTGATCCTGTGGACTCAGCTAGATTTTGTTGCCCTTTGCACTCTGTAGGCTCTCAGATTTCACCTTTATCTACTTTTTTTTAATAAAGATTTTATTTGTTTATTTTTAGAGAGCAGGGAAAGGGAAGGAGAAAGACATATAGAAACATCAATGTGTGGTTGCCTCTTGTGCGACCCCTACTGGAAGCCTGGCCCACAACACAGGCTTGTGCCCTCACTGGAAATTGAACTGGCAACCCTTTGAGGCCTGAGCTCAATCCACTGAGCGACTTCGGCCAGGGCCGTTATCTACTTTTCTATGTCAGTTGCCATTATCTACCTGATTTCCATCTTTCAAAAATGCATTAGTACTGTGTATCTGCTATCAGTGCCTTTTCTGTGCCCTTTGTCCTTGCCGTGCCCATCTTTTCCCTTCTGTTGTGATGAATCCAATGTAGAGGCGCAGGGATGAAGGATGTCGCAGCTGTGTTAAGGTGGAAGCTGTCTTCTGTGCTGCCATCAAGTTTTCTTTATGTTGTAATTTTGCCTTCCTCCTCAAATCTACTTTCCCCTTTTTCTGGACTGTCTACCTAAGATGTTTAAATTTGGGGGATTGTCATTTGTTGTTACCAAAATGTTTCCTGCCTGGAAAATTTGAACCTTTCTCAATGAAATAAAAAAAAATGAGTTAATAGTGTGTCTGTGTTTGTGTGTGAGAGAGCAGGAGCAAGAGTGAGAGAGAGGGAGAGAGATGCACTCATGGGTGGAAGAAGTGGGAGACAAGGTGACAGAAGTGGGGTGCAAGTCGAGGGAGACCTACTGAACAAGTTCACAAAATCTCGAGCAAGGCTACGGCTGGGATGCTAATTTGCTCCGATGTGTGCATGTCACTGATAGCAAGTTGTGCCTGTGACATTCTGACATGGTCTCTTAGGAAAGAGAAGGACTTAGATGATGCCGTATAATTGGAAAGCCAGCGGAGATCTGAGGCAGCTGAGGACGAGGATTCACCCTTTCTCTGCACAATGGCATTGGTTGAAGGTTGTATATAAGGTGGCCTTATTAAAGTGACAAGGCAATTTAATTCCTTTGTGCACAATGATTCTACTTCATTGATTTACAATGGGAAGGATATAATTTTGCTAGTGTTGGCAAAAAGCTCAAATGTCAGCCTTTTCAAATTGCCATACTTGCCTTGTTCAGGATGAATAATGAATAAGTCACCTTTTGTCTACAGTTAAATATTCTTGAATAAATACAAAGAACATAAAAGACATAAATGATTGCCTGATTTATATTTAAAATAAAGATCAACATTGTGATAAATGGTTCAAAATGCTGTGTGTGCAGCAATATGACTATCCTGATAATTACATTAGGAACGAGGGTGCAGTCTAGGTGTAGGCTGTCTTACTACTTACCTGGGAAGACCTGTCAAGCAGCAGGTCCAAGGTGCTTCACGAAGGGGAACTTGGGTCCCAGTGGAAGGGACTGGTCTCCTCAGACCCCTCCATGTCCTGTGCCCCCAAAGCCAATGGAGGGCAGAAGAGCCACAAACTCTGAGACTTCTCGACATTAGGCAGGGCGGAGCCTTGGTAGAGGCCTATTCACATTGGGCCCTGGATGGCTTTCTTTTTGTTACCTTTGAAAGGGAGTTTATAAGAAACATTGAAGGAAAGTAGGAAAGGAGAGTCATCTGTAAAATCAGTAAGCCCTTAGGTAAATAACTCTGGCATATCCATGCAGTTGGATGGCAGCTATTGGAAATGAGCAAGGTGGGGAGAACCATTCATGATGAACAAATATATCCACATTACTCTCAAATGAATAAATCAAGATTTACTTCAACAGGAACAATAAGATTCTATGTTTATTAAAATGTGTGTGTGTGTATGTGTATGTGTTAGTTAGGAAACTAATTTTCTCTAGTTTTCTGAAGAAACATTACCAGTAGAATATGTGTGTGTATTTATCTACAGTTAAATAGACAAATATATATGATATATGTCTTTAACTTACACTATAATATTAAATATATTAGAAAGAGGGGGAAAGAGAGAGAGATTTTAAGGAATTGGCTTCCATGGCACTCAAATGATGAATCTGGCAAGTCTAAACTCTGCAGGGTGGGCTGGCAGGCTGGAGACCCAGGGAAGAGCCCATGTGCAGTTCCAAAGTCTGTCTGGAGGCAGAATTCTCTCTTCCTTGCAAATCTCAGTTTTTTTTCTGGAGACTTTCAGCTGATTGATGAGGGTCATCGACATTGTGGAGGGTACTCTGCTTTGCTCAAAGTCTACTGATTTAAATCTTAAGTACATCTTGAAAAATACCTTTACAGAGATGTCCGGACTGGCTGACCTTTGACTTAACATCTGGGCAGTATGACCTAACCAAGTTGACACATGAAATTAACGCTCACAATAATATGTATGAAAATACATCATCCTGGCTGGGTAGCTCAGTTGGTTAGAGTGTTGTCCTGATAAGCCAAGGTTGTGAGTTTGATATTTAGTCAGGGCACATACAAGAAGCAGCCAATGAATGCATAAATAAATGGAACAGCAAATTGATCTTTCTCTCTCTCTTTACAATCAATAAAAAAAAAGAAAATACAACAAAATGCTTACCTGTTGATTTTTTTGTATGTTTGCCTTTTCTAAATGTTTTTGCAATGAACACCTTTTACTTTGCAATGAGAAATAATACAGCAAAACATACTTTTAGAACTCTTGAGTCCCAAGTCTACAGTGTGAAATACACTCAACTCTTGGTATTTCCAGGACTGGGTGTTCAACAGAGATATATTTGAGGGGTTGACATTTCCCTCTTCCTGGGACATCAGGAATCTTCTCCTCTTCCCAGTGTGTCACTGGAGACATCAGCACAGGTGAAACTGGAAGGTTCACAGGAGGTGTTGGGAGAGGGAAGGCAGATCTGTGTTCCGGTCTCAGCACTGCCACTGAGCAGCTGTGTATCCCTGGACAAATCACTCACTTTCTGGGCATTCATGTCCTCACATGTCCGTGACAGGCTTGGGCTACACCGGTACTTTTTACCAAAGGGGGCACTTTGGGTGTCCTAATGATGTGGGGTGGGCCGAAAGGGCATACATTGGGTTGAGTTCAACCATGCTGGACCTCAGCTAACTCGTGAAGTGTGGGAAAAAAAGCCGATTTATTCTGCATCCCTCACGCCTTTTGAATATCCTGCCAGATATTCATGTAGGGAGAACCACTTGTTCATTATCTGAACTTAAACCTTAACCCCATCTCACATATGCACACAATGCATTTTTGCACACTTTTAACATACACTATTTTTTTTAAAGAATGCAGTTATAGTAAAATGGAGATATGCTTTGTTTGGGATTGACCAGGAGTCACTCAGCGCTGCAGAACATCTGCAGAAGGAGAGAGCTGCTCTCCCACGGATGTGTCAGTGCGTGCACCGTGATTCCACATGCAGGTTCGGGCACAGGCCCTTCTTTATGCCTGTGGTACCTGGGTCTGGGTGCACGTGTTATCAGACTGTGAATTACTTTCATTTCTTATTTATATTATACTTACAGTATTATATATATTTGGAACTATAGCTGTAGGAAGATACTATATTTTTAACTTTCATTTTGAGACAGTAAAGGTGATGTCACCAAATATCGTCATGAAAAAAAGGGACATTTGGTCAGTTGGGTGGAAAACCACAGCTAGAAGGTATTCCATGTCTAAAATATTATGATTCTACAATTCAGTTGTAGAACAGTTGGAAACACCTACGTATTTTCCCTCAGTTTTGTTAGGAAACAATGTGTATTTAATTCCTTTGTCCAGATTTGCAGTGGAGAAAGGAGAGAGAGGGTCCCCCACCCCATGGCTCTGAGGTCTCCCTGCTTCTCCCCATCTGTGCTCCCAGCTCCTAACCCAACTAAGCTCCATCACTTGCTGGCACATCAAAATAGCCTCCTGACTGAGCCTCCATTTATTCTGTTGGCTTTCTTCACTCTTCACCCTGTAGCTGCACATAACTCTCCCAAATGCAAAGCTGATTACACTTCCTTGGGCTCCACCCTTCAGTAATGTTCCATTGATCTTATGATAAAGATCGGCTTGTTTAATTAGGGACCACCAAGGTCTGACCCTGAGTTTGGGTCAGGTGCCCTGTTGGACATTTGTCACTGCCTTTAGTTTTCCTTTTTAACTTTCAGTGAGCTAGGAACATGTCAGCCCCCAGTTTAAGAACCTCGCTGCAGTTACAGGGCAGCCTTCTTCTGTCTGCTTCCTCCCTCATTGTAGTATTATGTTAAAGACACGAATGTGTGCAGAAGGCAAAACCAAGGATGCAGTTTAATATTCCCTACAGGAAGGCAGTTGACTGATTCCTTGTTGATAGCATTGCACAAGCCAACAGAACTACAAGGTTCCTAGCAAACTTCTGTCCACTTCCTTTCTGCTGAGGTCGCACCCAGCAGGGCACTGCTGTGGATCCAGGCACCAAGGTATGCTTACCTCAGCTCTGTGACTGTTCTTAGAAGTGTCTTTAGAAATCAGTTTAATCTATTTATAAAATAATGCCAACCCAGCTCCTAGGGAGGCTTAACACATTGACAAATACGTTTTCATTCATGTGTGATTGTTTACCGTCGCAATGCCTGGTACTATGGAGATGAATGCTACATAAATGTAAATGAGAAGTTTAAATATTCCTTGGATACAAGGCACAGCCCAAGGCAGTCCATGCTGATGAAAAGGGAAGAAACCTTGGTTTTGGAGCCTTGTACATTCTGTTTGTGGCTTGGTGCCAATAGCTGCCTTCTGTGGCTTCCATAGGAAGATGGAGACAGAAATGACAAGCAGAGGTGTGCTTGGAAAGACATTCTCTGGATTCTAAAATCTGTACGAATTATAAGAAGGTACTTGAGTTAGGGAAGAGGATCTCAAACTTAGATTGCCTTGATGTTGTTAAAACCTGATTGCTGGGCCCTACTGACTCAGCACTTCTGGGGATGGTCCCCAGAATCTGCCTTTCTAACAGGATCCAAGGTGCTCCCGATGCTGCTGGTCTAGGCACGGACTGGACTAGGGAAACATTTTGGGCTGAGCTGAGATCCACTGGAGAGGTAGCTTTATAACAACTGACTTTTTCCGGAGAGGAGGAGGAGAGGGCTCCATCACCCCGTGTACCATCCAGTGTTGAGTGAATGTGTGCCAAACACCCTACACACATTCTTTCTCATCCTCAGAGCAACCGTCTAACAGAGTTCATAACTCACATTTACAAAAGATTGGATTCCTGAGGGCACAGCGCTGTGGCAGAAATGATGTGTTTGCCACTCTGTGCCACCAAGGCTGGAGCAGGGTCTGACCTTATGGGTGGGTGACAATGGCCAGGCTGTCATGGCCCAGAGTGAGGCTTTTCCTTCTGTCCAGTACTGCCCAACACTTGAGTTGTCTATGGAAGAACTCCTGTACTGAGTGTCTGGACACAATTATGCTCACCTCAGATGGCCTCTGGGAACATGAACTGGAGGGTTAGCATCAAGACTGGGGCCAAGAGAAGCTGGGACCCAAGGTGGTGAGTGAGGATCTCTTGGTACAAGTGTGGGGGTTCAGAGGTCTCTGATGGCCAGGGAACCTCCACAATTGCAATTCCTGTTTGGTAGGAAAGCTTTCTGAAGTATTCTGACATGAGTGAAAGAGAAGATCCTTTACATGTGAGGCTTCTCTTCTGGTATGTTCTATCTCTATAGGGCTTGCTTGGCAAAGTCAGAAGAAACTGCTGGCACCTGGGGAGTTTGTGGTCCAGGGTTGTTCTTCTGTTAAAATTTTTTCAAGTTCAATATTCACTGTTAACTACATGTTATTTAAGAATACACACACACATATGTGTATGTACACATATGTAGACATACAAACAAATATTAAGTTAACAAAGTTGTAACATGGTTGTTAATTTTTTTTTTTTAGGTGCGTGAGTCAATATGTCTCCCCTACTTTCTTTTTTGTTTGTTTGTTTTACTTTGCTTGAGATAGTTGAGGAGTTTCTGTCACTTGAAAATGGAAGATATAGGATCTTGAAGATTGCTTCATCTGATGATATTCGACACATGAGCAGTGAGGACGAGTGACGTTTCTGAGTGCACATGACCTGGTGACACTACATGACCTGGTGACACTACATGACCTGGTGAGGGCAGGGACAAGATTCCTGCCAAAGCACCGTCGCGAGCTGACTGGTGGTTTGCAAACTGCATTCCTAGGATCCCTAAGGGTTCTTAGATCCTGGAGACAGAGAGATGAGAGGACCCCCACGGCCTGATTTGGAGGTCCAGGCCCCCCCAATCCCCACTTTGGCAGAGCAGCCCCACTCTTACATGCTTTCTTGTTTATCTATATTCCTGGGCAACATCTTGTGCGAAAAATAGTGCCCTGGATATAAATTTTAAACATCTAATCTCCAAGTTGGCTGGGATCAGGAACTGTGATTTGTTCTTCTCTTGCCCAACCCCCTACCCACCCCCAGGCCCCAGGACCACTGTGTTAATTGAAAAAATAAAAAATCTCTAATTGGCAGACATGGAAACCCAGCTAGAGGTCTTGTAAAACACAATGCCTCTGATCTACCCCCTCGCCCCAAAGAAAGAAAATTGGCTACTCTTAATACACCATGAATTACATTAATAAATATTACAGTATTTCCTGTATTGATTTTTAGAGGGTTGGAACAAAATACGCTCTCAATTCTTAATCCATTAACAGATTTGTTTCCTACCATTACCCAATTGCCTGGTTTTGTGACTAAGAGGCATAAATGATAAGGGGTGACAGAAATCTAGAAAGGTAAACATGAAAGTACTGTGGGGTGAGGGGCCTGAGACACTTCCAGGTGAGTCACTGTCTTCTGCTAGCATAAGAACCAGGGGGCCCTGCTCACATTTCAGTGTGAGCCCCATATTCCAGTTCTTAGAAGGAATGAATTTTACAGGCTACAACAAAAGAATACACGTCTCATTCCTTCCCATTTCCTACTCTTTGTCTGCTTGTTTTCTCCTTTCCTCCCCCCCCTTTGTTTGTCATTTCATTTATTTAATTTCTCCTGTAAGTTCAGTCTACTGGACACCAGTGGGACCCATTTGAGTGAAACCAGGTCAGTGTGTAAACTCTGGATACACACTGGAGGATGTACCTCAAAGACGCGTCTCACATTCAGAATCATGAATGGTGTGAGAGTAAACCCTTCTGCTCTTTCCATATGGCTGCTTTATCTTCTTTTTAAGTGATTAGAACAATCAGCAACCACAAACCTCCCACTCACTCTGCTCCTGAGGTCAGCAGAATCTCATCTCTTAGAAACAGAAGTACATGTAGCCCAGACACCCAAGGAGGGAAGGTAGCAGGCTCTGCTTTTCCCTGTGTGTTGGGTTAACTCCTGGGCTGACAACTCTCATTTATACCATGGCAGTGGCACTGTAGTGTGCCTTGCAGAGGCCAAAAATAATGAGTGATGCCACCCTCTAGAACTTGATGCTTTTTTCATTGACTTGATCTGCTTCTCCAAGTAACAAAAATGTTGTTTTGAAAAATAGAGACTTTGGGACCCTATTTTTTGTGTTTTTTTTTTCTTTAAAAAAATTAACAGTGTGAAGTAATAAGAAGAGGCATGGACATGTGCGAGAGTTCAGGGAAAGAGGTCAGGGCAACAGTTAGTCATCTTGGTTAATCACTTAAAAAAAACCAGTTAGGTTTTGAAAGATTCCTCCTTGACCTCAGGCTAATCAGATGAGAGATTGGTAAGTAAGTTTTAAACTGCAGAGAATATAATCCAGGACTTGTGAGACCAGGCCCGGCATATCTTTCCATCTCTAGAGAACCAAGGTTACTCACCCTGAATATTTCCACCTCATGAATAGAAATATGCAATATGCTTAGCACTGAATTAGTCACTGAAAAGATGAATGGTTTTAGAATTTCAGAATATGCAGGTGAAACCCATGCTGTGTGGGAGGTCCCAATGTAAAGTATTGAAGGGTCACTATACTGTAGGAGTATGTGTAAAAATGGCTGTAAGGACTGCTAACAGTAAGACAGGAACTTTCAACTATATTCTCAATGTCATCTGTGTTGCCTCATGGCCAAGACTGATGGGAGTAGCTGGCCAGGGTCTGGGGCAAACGAACATCCAGTCTGTGGCACAGAAGGCATGCCTCAGCCTAAGTCATGGAGGGTTCATGAGGAGAAAGGCTTGAATTGGACCAGGGCTCACCCATGGGGGTGGGATAGTAGTAAAGGCTGCCATTTGCATTGTTTCTGCAGGATACATCCATCCTGTTTAAAACAACGAGTCCAAACCCATCACACATACAAATAATACTTTCTGCTTCTGTGGCTCCTTTCGTTTCCAAATGTCAAGCGGTTGAGCAGACACATTTCATTCTGGCCCCATCTCTGGGAGGACAGATATTTGGCAGGAATGACATTTCTTTCACAGATGGAAAATTTGAGACATAAAGAAGTGAGGATGAATTCTGCTCATCCCTATGGCAGAATCAAAATTGGAAACAGGGCATCTAGAATCGAGGTGGACTGAATCTGTCAACCACAGTCCCCTGGGCACAGCAGAAACTGAATAGAGTGGGATGAGTCCTAAAGGATGCAATGATGAGATCATGGAGAATATGGGGAAAGATGAAAGAGAAAACAGAGCTGATACAGCATCAGCAGTATGTGATCTTAGTTGTTTCCTTATAAGTAGCTGGGATGGGAAGTGCAATGGTTAGCAATAGCCCTTCTGATAATGGCATCAACCACCAGCACATTTAGGGTGCTTCCTCAATGCCAGACACTATCCTAAGCATTATTTTTTTATGATTTCATTTAATCCTCACAACCAGCCCACAAGATGAAGTATAACAATCACTCCCACTTCCCAATAGAGCATTAAGGAGCAGAGAGGCTAAGAAACTGTCCCACAGCCACATAGTTCAGGATTTGAATATTAGCTGTCTCTGTCATACACCCTCTGCACTTCTGTGCTATGGGACTTCTGAATTGGGCTAATCAGAAAGGCACCTCCAGATCTACAGGCAAGTGGAGGGTCCAGGCTCTGATGCCAGTGGGGGTTCTGAGTGCTGTGGCCTATTTGGGAGGAACTGGTCTCAGTGTCTTTTGGGAAATGTATGTTTGAGGAACACATAGGGGGTCCAATAGATCCCACCCAGAGAGGTTGGGTCCCCAGGGTCCTGCCTGTTGAGAGAGAGTACAGTGGTTGGGGGACTGGGGCCAATCTTGGAAGGCTCCCAAAACTCTGGGATCAGGCACCCTTCTGGGCCATGCTGTGGATTCAGATGGGTTGGTTAAGCCTTAAGGTGCCAAGGCTGAGGTGGAAGATCAGGGTTGCTGTCAGGGAGGGGTGAGGCATGCCCTGTGGTCTTCTTTGGGTGGTTCTAGACACTGTGGTGGGTGGGGTGGTGCAGTGCCCTGGGCAGTTGTACTCCTCTCTCTTCCAGTGCCTAGGAAATACTGTCTCTTTCTCCCTCTTCCCTTCTCTTCCCCTCCCCTCCCCTCC
>PVIA01012839.1:0-35516 GCA_004024845.1 Tonatia bakeri
GGCTGCTGAACGGGTAGGAACCACCACTGAGTGGTCTCAAGGTGTTCTTCCCCAGATTCTCAAACAGAAAATGGAAATAAGTTGACAAAAAAGGTATAAAGAGACTATATGTTCTGTTAGGCTTTTGTAGGATTAAATGAGGGTCTGCCTGACACATAGGAAACCCAATGTTTATTAAATTAATCTAGTAGCATATACTGTTGATTTGGCCTTGTAGGTATAAAATGATACCTATGCACATACTAATGTGTGAGGAGGGGTGGGGAAAACTGTGGAATGCCTGTCATGGTGTTCCCGAACCATCAGTTCTAGGTTTTTTGAAGGAATGCAGTTGGTAGTAGTGATGGAAAGAGCATGAGCATTTGGAGGTAGATAAATCCACATTCAAATTCTGGCTCCTCCATCTGATAGCCGTATAATTGAAAGCAAATGATATTACCTTTTTGAGACTCCAGATGTTTTTAAGGCTCTGGTTTGATCGTAGCTCAGTAGGGGTAGAGGTCTTTGTACTTAGTTGGGTGCATGGAGAACTCACTCTGAGAAAGGAGGAACTGGAGGACTAATGCTCTGGATTCTCACCGGGTTCAGCACCACTGGGAAGCAAGACTTCTGCATGTGACACCAGGTCATGCCACTGGAATCTTCCCCAATTTTGCCACTAAATTTGCCCCCAATCTCTCAAGTATGATAGCTATAGAAACATGGAGAATGGGCTGCCCATTAGAAGCCTGATGAAGAGCTATTAAACCTGGTGAGTAGAGTAACAAAAGGTACTGACGGAGGACAAGCAGAAAAGAACAACTGCCAGAAAAGTCCTATGTGAACAGCTGTGAGAAAGCCTGAATACGCACAAGGGCAACAGCTTGGAGGGAAGCTTGGCACCTCAGGGACATGACTTGGTTGTGGCGAAGGTGGTGGTATCCGTTTTTAACAAAATAAAAAAATGGGATTCTATTTTTCTCATACTCCAGAGCAGTGGTTACTAGTCAGTAGAGAATTTGACTCCCCCAGGGGACCCTTGGCAATGTCTGGAACCCTTTTTGGTTGTTGTGCCTGGGATAGGGAATGCTATTGTCAGCCAGCAGGCATAAGGTCTGTTCAACATCCTGTGATGCACAGGACAGCTCTACAACAAAGTACTGTATCCAGTGCAAAATGTTAGTAGTGCAGAGATGGAGAAACCCTGCTCTGGAAGCCCTCCCTGCCCTAAAGGATGGGAAGCTATTCTAGAAATAGAAGCATAGGAGCCATGTAGCTTCTTGCAGAATAGGAGACAGATATATTTTGGATGTCTCCTCCAAGACAAATTCATTCAGTACCTAGTGTGGTGCTGTGTGGGTGCTGCCTCGCCAAAAACAGATACTAGATCATTGATCTGGAAATGATTTTGCAACTAATTTCACATTATTGCTTCAGCCTCAGCAAGAAGGTGAGATAAAGCCGAGATGGATTCTATGACCGTTCATCAGTGTCTGTGACAAAGTGACCTTACCTCTGCCAAGATTGAAAAGGTCTCAAGTTTTATCTTCCTAAGGCAAGCTCAGAGTAGCTGAAAGGTACAGATTCTCCCTTTTTGGGGTTTCCTATCATTCCTACCAAAAGGTAGGAAAGAAATGTGTAATAAAGAAAAGTCACCACCTAGCTTAATGTAGTCCAGTAGGCTGACAACCTGAAAAAAAATTAGGACAGGAAGAAGAAAACCATCCTTAGTGATTAATGTTCTAAAATTAGAGTCTGCAGTACAGTATTGTGTTTCCTCAGAATATTAATATTGCCTCACTGGAATATGTCATTGAGATTTCACTGGAAAATTAGACAGGGCAAGGGAAGAGTTTCAGGCTGGACGGATATTTAGAATATCTTAAATGATTAAAATAAATACATTAAAAGTGAATTTGTTATGTCCAAGAGTAGGTTAATGACAAGGCAGTAAGTGTTAGGTCATTCTCAGGGTGGCAGATGGGAGTCCTCAGAGAATTCTTGTGTCCTGAAGAGCAGTTCATCAAAATATTTTCTAGATTCTTTGAGCTGTAAGGGAACATAAAGCATGGGATCTCCAATCTCCTCTGTTTAAGAGGTCGTGACCTACTCATCACTTAGTAGCAAAGGCAGGACTAAAACCAATTTCTCAATTGCTAGACCTCACCCTGTGCTGCTTCACCTGCCATTCATCATGGTGTCTGACATTCTTCCACTGACAGGTGGGGAGAGAAGAAGATGACAGTGTTTGGTCAGGCAGATGTGGGTGTGCTTCCCAGCTGTTTCTTCTTTTCTGGTGGGGGGGTGGGGGTGGTCCTTAACTTTTCTGAATCTTGATTTTTCGTCTGGCAGCAGAGAGAATGACTACCATGTGCAGTTTATCTGTGCCATGAAAACTTCTAGGTCTCCTAAAGCTCGTTATTATAGCACAGTTATTACAATGAGTTTTCATAACTTAGACTACTGTTTCTCACACTATGATTCAGGCAACACTTGTTCTGCAGGATGTGTTCAAATGTTTTCTGTGATTAATGTTGTTAAAGAACAAACAATTAACTGAATAAATTTAAAGGTCTAATTGGCTTCATTGAAAGATTCATGAAATCAGGCACCATCTCATCAGCTAAATAGAAGGGTGTTCCCAGGAACTGTACAAAATGGAAGGATTTTATAGGCAAGAGGGGGGTGGTACAAAGAAACTGAAAAAGAGGATATTTCTGGCTAAGTCACCTTCCTGGATGCTCTTCCCTTAGGAGAAGTTAGGGCATCTTATCAGGCAGATTACCTTACTAGAGCTGACCAGGAGATTCTAAGCTGATTGGTTTAAAATTCCACTCCCAGGAGAGATTGAACTTGCAGTCAAGCTAGGTATTAAGTGTTGGTGCAACCTAGCACCAATGACTTCATTTTGGGTCTGTTTCTTTTTTAACAATGTGTTTTGTGATTAAATAAGTGTGGGGGGAGACACCAGTTAAACCAAGGTAAAAGACTTAGAACATCTCAGGGACTTTATAGGTTGATAGGTACTTACTGTGTCTCACCAAGAGGATGTAATACACAGCATCACAGATTTGTACGACCATAGAATGTCTCATAACACCTTCTGGGATACTAGTTTTCATGGCAGACAGTTCATGGGAAGTACAGTGGATTGATTGCATTGAGGCCACACCCCTGTTTCTGGGCTCAGCCAGGTGACTTATTTTGGACAATCAGTTGTTAGCAAGTATGAGGCAAGCAGAGTCTTGGGAGGTCCTTATGCACTGAGGCTTGCTCTCCTACTGCTTTTCATAATCATAATTTTAATCATATTCTTTCCTTGATCCTGCATCATAATCATTGCTAGCGTGCTGAAAGGATGAGAGAGACTTGCAGAGGAGAGTGGGTTTGTCACAGATGGGGTCATTTGAGACATGCTTGCCCCAAGCCGACCACCATGAAAAACATGATCCTAGCCAGTAGCTGGTTGCTTTAGAAAACATGCAAGTGATTTCAACGAACACAAGAAATTTCCAATTTAAATCACAAATCTGCAGATCTGTGAACTAAAGAAATGATTATTGTCTCAAACCATTCGATTTTGGGTGATCTGTTATGCATGGCAATAGAAAACTAACACAGAAACTGGAATGGAAATTGATACATTAGTGGAATGTGTACACTCTGGCCCCAACTATCCATTGTATTCTCACATCCAAAACTTGCCCCTTTCTCCCAAGATCCCTAAACATCCCATCTAATCACATTATTAGGCTCAACATCCAGGATCTCAACATGTTTAACAAGTTCGAATTTGGTTCCTTGGATGCAGGTCTTTTGAATTGAAAACCTATGAATGAAAAGGACAAGCTATTTGTTGCCAAATCTAATACACAAGAGTAAGAAAGGATAGGATAACCATAGTAGATGATCTCATGTTAAAAGAGGAAGAATGGAAAGCACCTTAGAGTCATGGATTCTTAGCATTTCTGAAGTCTAGCCCAGCAAATGCTATTAGGACCTCCAGTTCAGAGGAGGGGAATATTCCTTGATTAGGCTTCAGTTCTGCTTCCTGAGGGTGGGTCTCCAGTAATTGTTTTCTATGGTTCTGTGCTCTGCCTTCTGGGATGTCTTCACTTTTCCACTCTCCTTGGTCACCTCTGTGCTTTTAAGCAATTTTCTTGTCCAACTTTCTGCTTGTGGAAATGAGAGACCCAGATGTTTTCTTCAGTCATGTTCAGAGACGTTTTCAACAGTATCAGTTTTTTAGTACAAATTGGAAAATCTTTTGCCCATACAGTACCCTCAAAATTTTTGTAGTTTTCTTATAAATCTAATGATCATAAAGTAACACCTACAATATTCTTAGAGCTAGATCTCTCTATAGACTTAATTGCTGTTATGTGGGCAAGTCAGATTTCTGTGGGGCAATGTTCTTAAGATTCTTAGCATCCCTTCTGTTTGCTTTTGAGGCTCTGCTAGGTTCTGCTTTATTTCTTTAAGAGGTCATTAATAAAAAGCCTTAAATGTTAATATTTGATTGGATCTTTGCCCCAGGCTGTGTTTTACTTTGAGACTCTTTTGCTAACTGGAGAGACTAGAGATAAGAAACAATTTTGTTTTCCAGCCAAGAAGTTTCAGTCCCTCTATAGACCATTTAAGTTTTCCTACACTCTGGTCAGGTATTTCTCTATCCTTTCTGTTTTTTTGTAGAACCTTATCAATATGCAGATAGTAAGAGCCACTGATATGTTGGGCAGTCTGCCTGGAAATGTTATTGCTCAAATACCAAAGTTCATGAGGTATATTTTCTATCTTCTGATTCACTACATGTAGCAGCTTTACCTTTTTTTTTTTTTTTGCTGCTACATAACCCATGTTGCCATTTTCCCACCCTTCTAAAGCAGTTTTCTCATCAGTTTTCCAAGCTCTCTGCCCACTGCTTGATCTCAAAGCCAATGGCACAGTTTTAAAATTGTTTTACTATAACAGCATCCTAATTCTAAATCACAATATCTGTGTCACTTATCTATTATCACAAATAATGTTGCTTAACACATCACTCCAAAATTTAGTGGCTTAAAACAACCATTTATTTAGCTCACAAGTCTGCTGCTGATCAACAGTTGGGGCTGAACTGTATACTTCTTTCTCTGACATGTTGTCTTGAGGGACCAGCTGGCTGTCAGCTAACCCAGGATGACCTTGGCTCAGGCCACTTGCTCAGCTACACATATTGTTCGTCCTGACATGAGCCAACCAGTGTGTTTTTATAACCACGTCAGAATGCAAGAGTGCACAAGCCCAGTCAGGCAAGAGGACAAGCAGAAACTTATAGGTGCTTGTCAAGCTTCTGCCAACATCTCATTGGCCAAAAAGGGCATATGTCCAAGTTCAGAGTTGGAGTGTGAACAGATTACAAAGTTACAGGAAAATAATTTTGGATATTGATCAGCCATTAAATGGACTATTAACAACTTCCATCTGTGATAAGAACTGTTTCTGTGGAAGTAGGGAATTTGCAGTGAGAACCTTGTTCCAGCGCCGCCCTGGAACATGGCTCACTGGTGACTCACTGTTTGGCTGTCTCAGTTTCTTTGCTTTTTCTGGCTGTGTTGTAAATTTGTTAGGAATATTTTCAAATCCACCTCTATTTCTTGCCAGTACCATCTTTTCAAAGTAAGTTTTATATGTTTATTACTTACAGGGTTGAGTGGCACCTCCTCTTATTTGTCCTAAGTTAATCATCCTACTGGAAACCATGAATAGCTGACAGAAAGAGAGGGCTGAGGGGGAAGAACCTGAGGGAGAAAAAGGATTGTTGAAAGCAGAGGTGTTTGAGGGCTGTTGAAGTTGTGAATGTGGCCACATGTGTGCATTTGATTGTGTGTATGTTAATTTTTATTAGTGTGTGTGAATATGTACATCTGTGTACGTGTGCATTAATGCATGTATATGCCCAGTGGTGGGTGTTCCTTCTCAGTTTAGGCAAAAATACCACTGTATTTGTCCTGATAAGACAATGAAACAGTGAGATAAGTACTGAAAGGGCAAAGCCATAGGAGGAAGAAAAGAAATACGAAATAGGGGTCAACTCTTGGGTGATCCTGCACCCCATCCTACACTTCAAAGTTTGAGAAATTCCAAATGGCAGTAATGAGCATTTACTCACCCCTTCCCCCCATATATCCTTCCTTACACCTGGGTGATGGGGAATTATGGAGTAAAATATCCATGTTGCCTTTCCATGAAAGTAATATGAAACAGAGAAGCACAGGATAGATTTTATCCCTTTGATTTTCCCACTAAAATGTCCTATCTTTAATTGGAGATAAGATCAGGGAGAAAATATCTAGTTTTTCCTCTGTCCCAAGATGTTCTCTTTCCTCTGAAATACTTTATATTTGAGAAAATACACCAAGTGTCATTGCCAGGACTCTCTTCCAAGAGGCCTGGTTTGAGTTAGGAACTTTACTGGTTACTCATTGATTCCATGAGTCCCTAAAACTTCCCAGTGAAGCCATGGGAATTTGGAGTTCTTTGGAAGTCCCAGTTCTAGTCCCAGACAGTCCACAAGGCTCTCGGGACTGCTGGGAGGTTTCCTATTACGTTTTGTTAAAGCATTTATTATTCCAGGGAGGAGTCAGGAAGTTGATTCCACTTGACATGTTAGTGGTGACCTCTGAGGGGTAATACTTTTCAATTGGCAGGGGACTGTGAAGCTGTAGATTGAAACTTAATAGAAGAGTTTTACAATCTAGTTACAGAAAGACGCTGTGAGATAGTTGCTACTATTATCCCCATTTCAGAGATAAAGTATCAAGGAGATTAAATCATGTGCCTAGGATCACTCATGTGGGATGATTCCAGAAAAATGCTCTCAAACACCTCACTGTATTGCCTCTACTACCTGGCCACCTGCCCCTTCCAGGACCAGAAAGCTGGAAGCTTCATTTCTCAGCCCTTCAGGGTAAGCAGCAATACAAAATACTTGACTCTAGGTTGGCCCAGTCCAGATTCTGCTCTCTGTCCTCTGCTCCCCATAGTCGCATTGCACACCAGCCCCAGCCCCACAGAGCCTTCCTTTGACCTGCATTGTGCTCAGGGGATAGAAGATGAAGCGCAAAATCCCACTCAGTTACTGCTCGGCCTTAGGAAGTGACAATTATCCTCAGTAAAAATGTACAGCATTTCCCACTTGAAACTTGATTTACTGTGATTGTGAGTCATAAAAATGATGCATGATATGTTGATTTCATGTAATAGTATCTATTTAATAAATGGCCCATGATGGTTTTTACACATTATCTCCATCTGAAGACAGTTTGACTCTCCAGCGCATTCTTTACATTCTCTCTCAAAAAATACAAGAGAAACAAACCCTTACTTATGTGTAAACATATTCAAAGGCAAAAGATTTATTTATTGATGAGATCCTCAATTGTCCAATTTTATCTTTTTCTTCTGAAAGGAAAAATGCTTTATGAAAAGAGATTGCTACCAGATGTAGTGGATTACATAGCACTTGCTCAGTATGAAAAGCAGATGAAATGAAATATTCTGGCTTCTGATTCAGTCCTTTTCTTATCTACACATAGCTCTTCTTAAGTGAACTTGACAGTGTTGTGGGCTGATATTAAGATACACTGCTTTGGTGAAGAAGAAAAAGGGTTTTCTCCTCTATAATAGCAAATGAGCATTATAATAGAAATTTTCTTGTGCAGGGGAAGATATTACAATTTTCAACACACAATAAATATATTTTCTAGACAAAAAAAGCATTTCATTACATGCTATGCACTTTCCATTATACATTAACTACTCTTGCCATGTATGGAAAAATACCATTCTCCACTGTAAAATGTCTGCAATTTATTTTTATGAGTCTGTTTCTCCCATGAAGTAAGAACATTCCATTACATAGCTCTGTACCAATAAGTGTACATTATATAAGGGGTGAAATGTACAGTATGAACATCTGAGCTTTATTGTCTGGGCATCTGTAAAGTTCTGAGAGCAGGGAAACAGAGTTAGCTATTTTGGACCAGAATAGCTAATTTTATTAATACAATCAATCTGTAATTACTAGATTTACTAGAGTTCTTTACTTTGATACTGTCAGCAACTATAATGGGTGTGTATGTTCTCTAAAATAACACTATTGCACCCTCCAGCTACAACTATAATTTTTCCTGACAATGTCTCTGCTGGGTTAAAAAAACATAAGTAATACTTTATTTAATCCTTGCATACTCTATACTTAGTTGACCATCATTGAACATGGAAGTTGCCCAGAGTCATATAGTTTCTTCACAGTTGAGTGTATTTGACCCTGATGACTGTTTAGTAGAAATGTACCAAATAAGTAAAAAGGCTCTGTGACAAAGAATTCCACCTGTACATTTCCTCAGTGCTGACAGTCACTGTAACAGTGACACCTGTTTGCTTTATAAGAGATGCCAAAGTCTTTGCAGTTTAGAGAATTATAGTTATTTTGCTTATGTCAGTCTTACACTTGAAATATTTAATGGACTATTTTGGGGGATGATGTTTGTCTTATATTTATTTGTTTGTACAGTTAGCAACATAAACATTGACTGTTTATCCCTAAGGACAGGGATGGGTTGACAGCAGGGAAAAGGCTTGCCCCTTTTGCTTGGCCGGGATGATATACCTAAAGTACTATGTTTGAGAACCAGTGCCTGCAGTCTGCCTGCACCTGTGTTATGTGCTGTGTGCATGCCAGCTTTTTTCACCATCACAGCGACGCTCTGAAGTAGGTATCCCCTGTACATTACCATTTCATGAATCTGGGGCTAGTGCCTCACTGAGGTTAGGTAACAGGCGCCACCATCCCAGCCTCTAACATTCACAAGGCCAGTGAATGCTGGGGCTGCGACCACATCACAACACAAACTGACACTTTCTTATACAGGATGAGTAACTTCCAAATCCTTGAACTCCACAAATTAAAAACAACAACAACAACAATCACCTGAAAGCAAAAGAGAAAATTAGAAGTTGTGGAACTAGGAACACATTTTAGTGATCTAATATATAAACACATCCACGTGTTTATATAACTTAACTCAAATGTTTACATTTTGTGTGCTACACACAAAAAATAATAGTTTATTTAATACTGATGACAGATTGATTGAATATATGTATGAACCATTTCCCATTTTAATATGAAGTGAGCCAGTTATAGGATTTTAGGGATCTAACATCTTTTTATTTTATCAGATTGTAAGAAGAAACTGAGTATTATGGTAGTGAAGTTCTTAAGTTTGGGGGATAAAAATCCTTTATTGAGTTCAGCAAGTAAACACAGCAGCCATTTTTAGAAAACAGATAAAAAAAAACCCTCAAAGTAAAACATTCCCAACCCCAAGAAAGTATTGCATATCACATTTATCACATGGACGTTTGTTTAAACAACCTCCTTCTAGAAATTACTACCAACTTCTTCTAATTTTTTCATTTCATACTTATTATCCTTACTAAAAATGAGAGGTTTGTTTTCAAATAGAAACAAATTTTCCACACTTTCATATGCTGTTTTTGATGTTGTATTTATAAAAGCATTTAAGTATTTTCAAACATAGACCACTGACTTTTCCGTGCCAGCAATTTCTCATACAATGGAATATTATTCAGTTTTGAAAAGGAATGAAGTTTTTTTTATGAATTGACATGGTTTCACATTTAACAATAACAACACAATTAATCATAACTCTTTAGATTTTTCTATTCCCTTGGTTACACAGGTCCCTTTAAGATACCCTGAGGAAAAAAGGAATGAAGTTTTGATGCATGCCACAACATGGATGAAACTTGAAGACATCAGGCTTAATGAAATAAGTGAGACACGGAAGGACAAATACTGCATAATTCCACTTATGTGAGAGGCTTAGAATAATAGGCAAATTGAAAGAGACACAAAGTAAAATAGAGGTTACCAGGGACTGGAAGGAAGGGGTATTGATTATTATTTAATGAATGTGTTAAAATATTTGTTGGGGATAATGATGCAAAGTTTTAGATATTGTTGTGATTTGTTATTACATTATAAATATATTTAATGTCACTGAATTGTACAATTGTGAATGGTTAAAATGAAAAATATTATGTATATTTTACTACAATAAATGGAATAGGTAAGAATTCTGCTGAGATTTTACAACTGAAGAGCAGAAAATTCTAGCCTCTATTACAGGACCTGACACCTGAATATGTTCCATTTCAGCAAATTCAGAAGGTTCCTGTGTAGGCTTTTCTTTAACTCATTTGACTCATTTCGTCAGTAAATGTTTGTTTAAAAGTCATGGTATGTCATGTCAGACTCCGGGAGTCTAGAGAGATGGGTAAGGATGGTCTTCAGATGCCAGAACTGGGAGAGACAGCTACATTCACAAATGATTATAGTATTCAGGGTCCGACACAAGTAACACCCCTTTATTAGTACAAAATCTCTTAATTACAACATCATAAGCATGTAATTCTGTAACATAACAATATCACACTCAAGCGTACCATATGACATTTTAGGTGCAGTGTTCAAGTTAAAACTATGAATTATTATGCCCATATTATTACCCTACCACCATACTCAAGCAGGCCTTACCTCTGCTGGACTCTGTAGTATATGGGCTGCAGTAGAAACATAATGAATAGAAGTGGGAGCACAGGGCAGGAGTTCCTGAGGGTATCCAGGCTTCATAAAAAAGTTGATAAATTGATCTGCATTCGAAGTTTAAGAAGGAATTGGATTGCTTGTTGTATTTCAATAATATGCAGAACATATTCTCTCACATTTCTGCCTTGGAATCTTAGATCTAGAGTATTTACAACCTTTCCAAATATTTTTAAATGTTTCTCCCCTTGTGTATAAGCAGACTCATCCCTGGAGTCAAAAAAAATCTTGGTTAATTCTCTGCCCTACTTTTAAATATTTATAAGCAAAACCACTTTGAGAAATAATTCAAAGTCAATGAAATATACTCAGATCCCTTAAAGAGTGTGTAATTTAATAGGGAGATGAAGCAAAGTCAGCTGGTCAGTAAGTCCTGAAGAAAGAGTCAGGGGGATGGCAGTGTAGAGGCAGGAGAAAAACATCCTGGGTGGGGCCATGGGTAGTATCTTTTGAATTTTCCTCTTAAGGCTGTGTAGAATTATGATAACTAGATAAGTTCATTTCATTTGGATAGAAATATATATACAGAAGCAGAAAGGCAAACAAAATATTAGTGCTATTCATGAAAGCAGTGAAAAAGCAAGGCAGAAAGGTCCATTGGGGCCAGATTATGAAGATCTCCAAACCATTCATGTCCTCCTTGCCCTTGGAATCTGAGAACCATGATTTGTTACTGTGTTAATTTAGGAGACAAAGGCTGGAGAGTCTTCACATCTTTGCCCATTTACAAAGGATGGTGGAGAAGAAAGGAGAATAAAAGCAGTGATCCAAAGACACTGGATGGGCATTGGGCTCACGGGAGGAGCAGGGATAGACTGAACTAGAAGCATTGTGTAGTGAAATGAAACATGTTTTGAAGTTAGCCAACTAACTCCTGGGGTTCAGATTCTGTATTGGAAACTGACTGTGCAAACTTGGCCAAATCACTTAGAACTTCTGAGCCTCATGTTTCTTACATGACAAGTGAGGACAATAGTAGTATCTCTATACAGGGTTATTCTGAGGAGAGAGGATGCATGACAGTCTTATGTAGACTCCAGATGGCCCTCAAAGATACCAATGTTAGCTCCTTTCCCATGTGATCTCTAAAGTCCCAACTGAAGTCAATATTTGTGAAAAAGTTTAGAAGGTTTTTCCTGCAAAAGTAAGTTATTCACATAATTGAAGTTAAAATACATAATTAATATATTTCTAGACAACTAATAATTAGTTTCAAGTATAAATAAAACCATAGCCAAAGTAGATTTTTTTATTACAGGCACTTATTTCTTGAAATTACTTAAATATTTTTGAGAGCTGCATTAACCATTTCATTCCTCTGAGTGTCCAGGTAGGGCTCTGAACCATGTGTTTAGAAAATAGTGTCTTGTTATCAGATTTAATACAAGGTCCTTCCAATTTATTTTCCTAATCAGAGCTCTGAGTTAGGGTTTTAACTTGTGAAGTGTATCCTGCTAAAGTGACTACTGGCCATACTTGAAAACATCTCCCATGCTTTGAATTACAAATAGTCTACCTAGATGGTGGTACCTTGTGTCCGTACTAGCCTTTATGTCTTTGTAATGAGCCTTTCTTCTAATTATATCTCAGGTGACCCCCATAGGTTTTCTATTTTATAATAACATTATTTGTAAATGAGGTCATCTTCTTTTTGACTGTTGTATCCTTATTTGTGTCTCCTGATGTGGAGACAAATGTGTCAGGATGACAGTGATCATGGGCATTGACAGATGGTAATAGAAAGGCCTCTAGTGTTTCAACATTCAATGTGATGTTGCCATTTAGTTTGAATCCCATAGCATCCTTGTCACACATTTTCTGTCACCTGGCTCATATCATAAAGGAACTTTTGGGAAAATGTTGTTTTTTTATTGAGCTCTGAGCTTATTAAGGAGAGGGTCTTTTCTTACTCATCTCCATATACAACATTAGCACTGAATATGAACATATGTGTAGATATTTATAGGAGGTACAAGTAAGTACCTTAATTTATCAGGGCTCAGTAAAAAGATCCTGAAGACAATAATGTCCCATAGGAAATTATGAACATCTTTTTACAACTTCAAAGGTCATTCAGTATTTAGCTATCTTCCTAAAAAATGTTTTATTTAAAATTAATATCTTGAAAACTGGCCTATATGAAGATGTAGATAGATACACTTTGCCTCCTCACACAACCAAAAGAAGGACAACAAATTGAAAAACAAAATATAACCAGAATTGCCAGAAAATTGAATTGTATGAAAGTTTGACAACTAAGGAGTTAAGGAAGAAACATTCATGCAGACTGGTAAGAGGGGTGGAGATGGGCAGCTGGGGTGGAGAGAACTCTGGCAAGGTGGTGGCTGGAGGACTGAGGTGGGTAAGGCAGTGGCTGGTGGACCAGGTAGTCCCACATTTGTGTGCAGATAAACCAAGAGGAACAACTGGGAGTAAGACAGACTACACAACCCAGAGTTCTAGTGGGAGGAAATAAAGCCTCAAAACCTCTGACTGAAAAAACCTGTGGGGGTTGCAACAGTGGGAGAAACTCCAGCAGAGTTCATTGGAGAGACCCACAGGGTCCTAAAACATACACAAACCCACCCACCAGATAATCAGCACCAGAAGGGTCTAATTTGCTTGTGAGTAGTGGAGGAAGTGACTGAAAGCCAGCCAAGAGCTGTGCAAGTGGTGCTGTTCCCTCTCTGACTCCTCCCTGCCACAGAGTGCCACAACACATAGCAAAGTAGATTGCCCAGCCCTGGCGAATACCTAAGGCTCTGCCCATTACTATGTAACAGGTACTCCAAGACAATAAATAAATAAATAAATAAATAAATAAATAAATAAATAAATCCCAAATGAAAGAAAATATCAAAGCTCAAAAAATTGAAGTAAATGATGAAGAGACAGCCAACTTATCAGATTCAGAGTTCAAAACACTGGTTATCAGCTTGCTCACAGAAATGGTTGAGTTTGGTCACAAAACAGAAGAAGAAGTGAAGGCTATGAAAAGTGAAATAAAAGAAAATGTACAGGGAACCAGCAGTGACAGGAAGGAAACTGGGACTCAAATCAATGGTTTGGACCAGAAGGAAGAAATAAACCTTCAAGCAGAACAGGATGAAGAAACAAGAATTCAAAAAAGTAAGGAGATGCTTAGGAACCTCCGGGACAACTTTAAATATCCCAACATCCAAATCATAGGGGTGCCAGAAGGAGAAGAGGAAGAGCAAGAAATTGAAAACTTATTTGAAAACATAATGAAGGAGAACTTCCCCAATCTGGCCAAGGAAATAGACTTCTAGGAAGTCCAGGAAGCTCAGAGAGTCCCAAAGCAGTTGGACTCAAGGAAGCACACACCAAGGCCCATCATAATTACGTTACCCAAGATTAAAGATATGGAGAGAATCTTAAAGGCAGCAAGAGAAAAGGAGATAGTTACCTACAAAGGAGTACCCATAAGGCTATCAGCTGATTTCTCAAAAGAAACCTTGCAGGCAAGAAGGGTCTGGAAAGAGTATTCAAAGTCATGAAAGGCAAGGACCTACATCCAAGGCTACTCTATCCAGCAAAGCTATCATTTAGAATGGAAGGGCAGATAAAGTGCTTCCCAGATAAGGTCAAATTAAGGGAGTTCATCATCACCAAGCCCTTATTATATGAAATATTAAAGGGACTTATCTAAAGAAGATAAAAAATATATAAAGAATAAAATGACAACAAACTCACAACTTTCAACAACTGAACCTAAAACAAATAGACAACAACAACAAAAAACTAAGGAAACTGGAATAGGAATAGAATCACAAATGGAGATCAATGGTGGGTTATCAGCGGTGAGGGGGAGGGGAGAGAATGGGGGAAGAGGTACAGGGAATAAGAAGCATACATGGTAGGTACAAAATAGATGGGACGAAGTTAAGAACAGTGTAGGAAATGGAGAAGCCAAAGAACTTACATGTATGACACATGGACATGAACTAAGGCAGGGGAATCCTGGTGGGAGCAGATGTGCAAGGGAGAGGGGAATATAGGAGGGAAAAATGAGACAACTGTAATAGTATAATCAATAAAATATATTTACAAGATTAAAATTAATATCTTAAGTACTTGCTTTCTGGTGATTCCTTTGTAAAATAGCAGGAAGGAGATACAATATAAAGCTCTATTTTTCTTGAAATTAAAAGAAAGAGGTGAAGCCCAGATTTTGTTTAAACTGTTGGTCTAGGTGTGACTTGTTTAATTCCTTTTCTAACTTGGATGCTTTCCAGCAAATATACAAATAAATAAATCCAGGAATTAATAAAATTAACTAATTGGTTACTGTGTACCTGCCCATGATACACAAAACAAAGGTATATTTTACATTCACCTCATTTGGATCCTATTTCTTGGTGTTTTCATAACATGTACTCTAATGTATAATCTCATTTTTGTAGCACTTGCCATTTCACAATTTTTATATAGTCCTCTTTTAAATAATGTTTTGTCTCAATGTCACTCATGCATTTAATCATTTAAAAATGATGGGATATGAGATGGGACTGAAAAACGTGAAAATTTCTTGAGGAAGAATTAAAATACAACAAATAATAATTTGCAAAACCAATATGGTAGAAGTTATATTTATTGGAAAAAAATTAATATCTTTGCTATAAAATTTGTAACAGGAATATTTACTGAATATTTATTTTGATGCATAAACCCCAATATTACATACCAAGTACAAGACAGTAGCACTAGTTTTTTCCTTTATTTACATTTTATGAAAATTGTTATGCAGTCCGTGTTAAAAGAACTTATGATGGAGAATTGTTACATTAGAAAAATAATATTCTTGATATAGCATTCCCAAGGAGCCCAATCACATTTTCTGCCTCTTCAATAAGGCAAAAGTCCTTGGAATAGCATATAACTTAATTTATAAAATACAATAACTGTTCAGACACATATTCAAGTTTTCTTTTGGTATGATTTCTCCTCACTGTAAAATTACTTTTTTTTTTTACTAAAACAGAAAGACTTTTAGGAAAATGTCATCGAATGATTTCAGCTATACATTATATATACAACTCTGTAGCCTAGCAACAGCCATCGCTACACCATCATCAACTTTAAATATTTTGCTTGGTGAGCGATTCTCAAATGTAGCGTATCTGAAGATTTTGCCATCATTATGACTGTGGAATCATTGTGTGGTTTTCATAGGAAACAGATCTGTCACAGTATGAAGCTTCGTTTGTTTTAGGGAACTGGTACACAATTACATTTCCACTCACAAGAGAACGCCGCAGATGGAACCGGTCAGGCTCTGCCGGCTCCACTGAGGTCCGTGCCGGACCAACCCCGAGCCTTCTGCACTCACCCTGCACAGCCCCGGACGGGTTCAGGCGGTTTCATTTCCAGAGATTTTATTTTGCTTTTCATAGTTAGGTTATTTTAATTCCTTCAAAGGCACACAACTTCCACCTTTTTTCCAGTGTTGCTCCCACGCCTGTGAATTCCTGTTTAAACATGCGTGGCAGTCTCATCAGAAGCATTTCAATTTCATTTGCAGATATCTGTTAGGAAGGAAGGAAAGCCGGTTTTAGGAGAGGAACACATTGTAGAGGCAGCAGGGGCTGGGTGAGGATGGCTTTTCCAGTGAGACAGCACAAAGTTTTCCATTTGGCTGTTGAGTAATGTCCTTGTCTCAGCAGCATGAGGAAAGCACGGGATTCCTCCTCATTCTGTGAACAGTTGTTGGGGAGGGACATGGGGAAAATGGACAGAATGTTCCAGGTCCACCCTTCACATGGATGGCTACCTTGCTGGCAGTGCTGTGCCTGAACAGCCCTCTTGTGACATACCAGCGGTGTCGGGGGACAGAGGAGAGCTGGGAGTAAAGCACACTGCTTGGGGAAAGCTCTTGTGCCTCATCCTGCTCTAGGAAGGGCAGCACTTTTACCCCACACTGTGGGCTACAGAGAACATAGGTTGATTTCTTGCCACTCTTTCTCTACCTTTAACTTTCACAGGGACCAGAAGACAATAAAAGATTAAGAATAGAAGCCCAAAACCTACAGCAATAAAAGTCTTGACATCTAGTCTTAAAATCCAGGAAGATTTTTTAATGCATTTTTTTCTACCACTTTTTTTATTTCATACATTTTTATACCAATAACTCATTTTATCTTCAATAAAGAGCAAATTAACCACAATCCTCCTCTAACATAGCCATTGTTCTTGTTTTCATGTGTTTGCTCCCTAACCCGTGTGTGTGTATGGGGACCCCATACATCAAGGTGTGTAAGACCCTAGAATTGGGGGTGTGACATTTCTGTTTGAATCTTGTATCTACTAAATGTTGCCTACCAAGATAGTTTCTCTAAGCTTCAGCAAGTGGGAGTAACAAGATTTCATAAGGATGTGTAAAGACCACTGGCTTAGCACAGATTCAGGCACATGGAAATGTTCACTGAGTCAAACCTGTTATTATTTTCCATGGTATGATTGCCGTATAGATACCATTCTAGAGTCTACACTGTTGGTTTAACAATATTAAAACTAATTTCAAAGAGAGACCAAATAGCTCAGGAAGTCAAATCAACTGTTCACTTAATATTCACATGGGAAAGACTGCATGTGATATATGCAGTGTTCCTGGGCCTATAATACAAAACTTTAAGAAGAGGTAGTCCTGAAAGTTGAAGTCAATTGTATCTTAAAATATTTTTGTGGGAATTATTTTGAAATTTGAATGCATTTTCCCATAAAACCATGTTAAACAGATTAGTAGATTCTAAGATCAGCCTACAAAAGCCTACTACACAGATGATTAAAAGGTTCACGAAGATTTCAAAAAGCCTATTTTCTTTCAATGAGCACTGCGCAAAGCACCTCTCCAGGACCTTCATCCTCATTTAATTCTCACAGCACTCCTACGAGATTCACGAGACAGAGATTATGTTCTCCATTTTATCGCTGAGAAATCTGACTGAACTGCAGAGCCGTTTTGTCAGACAGACTTTGGAACAAAGCTGCGCATGTGGGTTGGGACCTGTGCATTGGTATGCTAAATTCTCCCCATGAGTGTCATCAGCAGCAGGTGAAGAACTAGGGGTGTAGTTGTTCTTTTAAATATCAAGCACCTGGGGTACTTGTTAAAAAAATTCTCTAGCCCCTTCTCTGGAGACTAATTCAGATGATCTGGGGTATAGCCCAGATAATCTATTTTTAAAAATCACTCCAGGTATTTCTTATGTTCAGGCATATTTGAGTTAAGAATGGGGACTTAAATTACACAGGCTTGAATTTTAATTGGGGCTAGGCCTCAAGCAAGCTGTGTGACTTTGGGCAGGTCACTTAATAGTTGTAATTCTGTTTTTTTATGTGTATAATAGAAATAACAGCCCTGGCTGGTGTGGTTCAGTGGATTGGCCACCAATCTGTGAAAGAAAGGGTTGCCTGTTAGATTCCCAGTCAGGGCGCATGCCTGGGTTGCAGGCCAGGTCCCCATCTGGGGGTGTATGAGAGGCACATTGATATTTCTCTCCTTCTCTTTTTCCCTCCCTTTCTCTGAAAATAAATAAATAAAATCTTTTTTAAAAAAGAAAAGAAATAACAATCTCCTTCCTGGTGTTACTGAAGAGAATTATATGTAAAATGTAGCACAGTGCCTAGCACAAATACACTCTCTCTATGTCCACACATCAGTGCATACGGAGCACACTAACACCTAACCTGGTGGCAGTTGTTCAAGCTCTGTATCCATAGGTCAAAGGAAATAAGTACAGAGAGGTATGTGGTCACACCCTGTTTTTAGTTGGTCCGAAAGGCAGCTTTCCTTAGGTTTTCTGAGGCCAAGTTATCCTCTAAACAGGCTCCCTTCCTGCTTTTGTAGGAGGACAGCACAGGTGATGCATCACAGGCTCCAGGTCCATTCAAATCCCAGCAACAGCCTTGGGATGAGCGGTCCTTCCTCAGATTAAGCGGCGGCTCTAGAGACGCTGACAGACTGAGGTAACAGCCAGTCCTTCATAGGCTTGTCTCCAGCATAACTATCACCTCCCTTTGAAAAGTGGGGAAGAAGCTTGTGCTCTTCATCAGGAAGGAAGAAAGAAAGCAGAGCTTTGAAGGTAAAATAAAAATCTGATCTGAAGATGGCATCTATGTAGGAGGCCAGCTGGGGTCATCAGGTCAGCAATGCCATGCAGTGGCCCTGCAGCTGGTTGTAAACAGTGTAAAAACTGTCCCCCGGAACCTTTTCCTAGCCAGACTCTTCTGAAAATACTCTTTAATCTTACCACAGACTACTAAAACAGGGAGTAATTTAAAATGAGGAAACTGGGGTCCAGAGAGATTAGGCACCTAGTGCAGGGTAATTCAGACAGTAAGTGTGGAGCTGGGGGCAGATCCAGGCTCCCTGGTCGCCTCAGGGGTTGCAGACTGTGGAGGGAGACCTGGAAATACTCTTCTTGGTCACTGCCTCTCTGCTCCTGGATGGGGACCACTGGGTAGGGGCCTATATACAGGCAGGCAGGATCCCTGTGGTGAATCCTTTACAGTGACAGCAACAACAGGCAAAAAATTGGAAAATTCGAAACTCAACCAGCTTCTACAAATTCATATGCTAATGAACCCTCACGTGAACCATTCACCAAAACAGAAAGCAGATCCTAGAAATCTTGTTTTACATGGTTCTCTGACCTGAGTCTAACTAAATTCAACCTCAAAGGAAGCAGAAGACAGAAAAAGAGAGCCCTCGCTGTGGCCAAGGCCCCTCAGAGCAAGTGCTTTACGTGCATCATCTCCTCAGAAAGCTCTTTAAACAAGCAAAGAAACTCTTCATGTGCTGGACAAAAGAAGTGAGATCTGGATTCCACTCATGGCATGACCATTAACCCCCTTCACCACCTCGTCTAGGTCATGTGACCTCTGGGTGTTTTCTCTTTTGCGAGACAAGGGAATTGGGAAGAAACTCACTGAATGCTCTGAGGACTTGGATCCAAGTGCTGGCCCCACCATGTATTAAGCTCCCATCTTTGGGTAAGCTACTTAAAATTCATGTGGCCTCTAGTGTTGGGGAAAAGATTTCAAACTGAAGGATGTAGCAGGTCTCTTGCGTGCTGTAAAGCACAAAACAAATGGCAGCTGGCACTCAGCACTTCAGAGCCAGGCATGCTCTGAAGGCAGTTGATGGCTTACCGTTCAGTGCAGAGGGTAAAACTGAGGCACAGAGATGTTTAAAAAGTTGTCCAAGGACACACAGCTAAGAAGTAGTGAAACTGAGATTTGAATGCTTGTATATACTTACTTTGAGTAACTAAGTAGCCATTCCTCAGATTTTGACACAGCCAGAAATGGATATAATGGAAATTTGTGTCCTCAAAAGTAGTTAACTCTAAATGCTGTTAATAGTGAAGGGTGACAGCCTGACTCTGCCATAAAGATGTAAGTAATGTGGACAGGAATGTGCTACAGTACAGAACAGACCACCTCAAGTGAATTCCTGTCCAATGTATCCATTTACTAAGGGGTTCAGCTAAATTCTAGAACAGTTCCTTAAAGATGTTTGTATGTCATGCCAGAAAAAAGATCAAGGAGAAACTGCTTTCAGGTTAGATTAATGGTTTTTAAACCTTTCTATACCCTGAAAAAAATAAATAACCTTTATGACATATTCCATTTTGGATTTTCAAGAAAAATTCAAGAGAAAGTTCTACTTGTCCTCCTTTTATACACTATGGCAAAAGAGTTTTTACTTTGCAAATACCTTCACTTTATTTCTATTTTCGTCTCCTCCTTATAAATAATTTCTAGTTTTTGCTTTCACACTATTTCTTATCATCCTACAGTAATCTCTTGCTCTTGAGAATGGAAAGAGTCATGATGTCATCGCATTAAACAAAGCAGTCAGCCTCCCTGGATGAGCTCAGTGTGAAATGTACCCATTTCCTCCTTGGTTGTTCAGGATTCCTTTTGCAGCCCCCCTTTGGAGAGCAGGGATTCTTTCTAAGCACGGATGGGACTCTGGGGCCCAGGGCTGCCAGCCCAGTTGCTGAGAGGAGGGGCTGTATCCCTGCTCTCCCAGCACTGCATTCCCTTTCTCGCAAGGATGCCATGAGCAGAACGAAATACATCTGGTTAAGAGTCCTGTGTGGCATTATGATGGAGGTTAGAGGCATGTGCTGTGACTATGAAACCTCATTCCTCCATTCATTGTGTATTTGGTGCTCTATAAGGTGAGGAAGATTGTCATAAACATGTTTTTATTACCCTCTTACTCAGCTGGCTTTTGTTCCAAGAAATTGGTGGTGTGTGTATTCCCAGCCTTGATGTCAGTGGATCCCCCATCCCTATTTTGCTTAAAAACTTCCAAGTGTAACATTTATTCCTTTAGAAAGGATTGATTTGTCCTAGTTAAAAAAAGAAGAAGAAAAGATGAGAAGACATAGAGGCCCCCGTGTCGAAGGGGCTTCTGTGGTTGGTAACCCCATAGAGGTAATTTGTAAGATCTGCTTGAATTTTCCTCTGATTTGTAGACTCTAGTCCAAGCCCACTGCCCCCTTGCCAGACCTCTAAGCACCTGTGTAAATTGACACAAGCAGACATAAACCAATTTTTTTATAAGGAGGGTTGGCTCTGTGTCCCAAATCAGTCAGGCAAAGGAAGCTACGTGACGTGGGGCTCCAGTCTGAGGCACTGAGGTTCTGAAAAGACACTGGCGTAGGCTTTGTCGAGACTGGACAGTCAGAGCAGCCAATTGCCAGACCAGAATTCCTTCCAAGGGGTAAACTGACTGTTCACCTTCAATGCACATTTTTCATATCCCTGAGAAAAGCACACCATCAGCACATGGATACCACCACAAACATTTGCAGAGAGAAATACAGAATGCAAGGTAGGGGAGGGAGGGGAAGGACACAAAGAAGGAAGTGTGGGGGAATAAGGAAAGAAAAGTGAAGAATGAGTAATAGAGGAGGGAGGAAGGAAAGAACAGGTGGAGAAAAGAAGGAAAGAAGGGAGGAGATAAAGGGAAGGAAAGAATTGGAGAAAAGGAAAGATCTGGATGGAGAACGAGAAGAAGAAGAAAGGAAAGAAGGAAGGGGAGAGAGAGAATGGGAGGAAATGCACAAGGAGCACTGAAGTGCCCCAGAGGGAAGTAACAAGAACAGGTGTGCATTCAAGGATATCTCCTATGTCACTAAATATCTGCCTGCCCAACTTAGCACTTCATTAGTTCATGTCTGATTCTGAAGCTGCTTTATAGATATGCCATTTCCTCAACTAGACTACAAGCTTTCTGAGGGCAGTGTTCTTAAATTTCTTTTGGTCATTCCCTGTTCTTTCTAGTCCCTAGGACAGTGCTGAGTACGGGAAAAGCAGTGAATTACCTGAGTGTTCACTGGGTCCCTGAAACCTTGTCAATTTCTCTGGCTGTAGGTGAGCAAATGTATTTTAATTTTTTCTAGCCAAAAGGAAGTATATATACCTCCAATATTTCATATGTCATATGCTTTCCAGAGGTGCTGTGATATCTAAAAAACACATTCATTATAGCCTGTCTAAGCAACAGAAGGCTCATTCAATCATTAATATACTGTGACAGGTGGTTATTTAGGAGAACACCAGAATATACATAATTTTAAGATTACTCAGGTGGGCAATCTTACAAACACTACCGGGGACATTTCATCTACGCAACTGCCTAGCTATAGTCTGGGAAAGAATACTCTCCCATTAAGGCTGATTCGAATCCCTTTGGAACTGATATGGTATTTTAATTTTGTGTTTCCAGAGTTGTGCTTTTAGTACAGAAATGCAAATGGTTTGATCCTCTGGTGGGAAATATGCACGTGTCCATGAGCACCTGAGCCCATCACCAGCAGTGGTATCATGACAAAATGGTGAGTCTTTCTAAATCCTCCAGCATCCGTAGCTACATCATGTCGAATCTGGTTTTCAGAATCAAAGCTTCCACTCAGTGGGCCTTGGGAAGAAGTTGCAGGTAGCTAAGGGAACAGCCAAAAACATTTGGAGAACTGTATCTTAGTCTCCTAATGAATAAACAAATTGGAGGAAGAGCAGAAGGATCTGTCCTATTGTCTGTAAAATAGGAAATATTGACCTGCTAATGCTCACCTCTTCTTTCCTTAGGATTAGCAAGTGGGCTTGAAGAGTTCTGGGCTGACAGGGAGATTCTATGCATTGATCAGAAACCATTTTCAAGATAGTGCTGCCTGTTCGAAGACCTTACCTGCCTGTGCCCAGGGCATGCATTTTGATTCAGCAAAGCTTTAGGAGGCTCCCCTACTCAACTTGCCCTGTTTTCCTATGAATGAATCTGAATGAACCTTTCTGACTTGGTCAGATGGTTTTGATATGACAGAGCTGAGTGAATGGCAGTGAGTGCTTTAGAGAAGGCTGAGAAGAGAAAGATATGCAATTATCATGATCAGAGTAGAAATAATTTTTAATGGGAAAATGGTCTGTCATGCTACACAGTTTTAGGGAGGCATGTGCAGTCTACATGCCCAGGAGAATTTAAATTAATTCCTGTCTCTCCTTCCATTTTTAATCATTCTTATATCCACATGTGGCCTTGGAAAACCCTAATAAAGACAGCACCACTGCAGGCTGGATTGAGCCTGCTTTGCTTGCTCTCATCAGCACTAGCATAGGCAGCATCTAAATGTACTTTTACCACATTTGTGGCGATGGTGATGTTGTCTGATGTCAAGGGAACTGTGTTGTTTTAGGTGGAATTTTTGCAAAGCAATTCTACTGGAGTCAGCATTCCCCAAGGCCCCTACCCAGGTGTTGTAGAGGCCAGGAGGAAGCCACTGCCTGAATGTAACATCAACCAAACCTGGTGGGGGGCCCGTGACACTTGTTGGTTCTGATTAACCAGAGGCAGGTGCACCAGCCACTGCACTGGAGAGCGTTGGCACCAGCGGGCTGGCTGGCTGTGGATTCAAGATTATTAGCTGTTCTGTGGTTGAGGCAGGGACAAGGCCCTGGTGGGTACTTAGAGGACAACCTTTCATTATTTTGTTTTCTGCTTAAAGCCCTGAGGATTTGGAATTCCAGTATATAGCAATAATTTGCTCTCTGGATTAAAAAGTCAATATCCTTTCAGTTTCACTGGGATAGAAAGAATATTTAGTCTAATCCCTAGCACCCAGGAGTTTTAAGTCATAGCACTTTTTCAATGTATGTTTTACCTCAGGCATGAGGAAAAACTTGACAGCTCTACTGAGCGTTTCATTCAGGAGATGGATGGCTGTCTGGGGACACTGTGTATTTCCTCTGTGAGGAAAATACTTTCTTCATTATCTTCTAAAATAGAAGTACTGGTCTGAGATGAAATGGAATTTCCTTTGACTAAATTCCTTCTGGAAACTATCATCTAATGACCAGAGACCAGGTACATGAATTCTCTCCTCAGAGACATCTGAGTGCAACCACACAAATCTCACCTGAGCAAATGGATGATGGACACTCTGTCCTGAGGGTAGGAATAAAACAGGAGCCTCTATTCCACCCAAATAATTCACTATTTATCATCCCTAGGTGATTTCACATGCACATGTGCGCTCACACGCTTGTGTGACAACATGTACACACATTTCACAGATGCACAGATCACCAGCCTGCCCTGATGCAGCAGTGGAGACCAGAGCCCCAGAATTCTAGACAAATGACAAGTGGACTCTTTGGCTATTTCAGCTCATACTAAAAACAACTGCTTCTCCACAAAGGCTTCACACTTAGGATTTCTGTACGGGGGAGGAAAGAAATGTCAATAATACCAGGGAAGATAAGGACAACTGGAGGAATGATTTCTCAAGGGCTTATTCTAGGCCAAACACATTGGTGCAGCAGTATTACATGGAATTCGCCAGGTAAAAGTAGTGGAGAGGAAGGAAGCATGGTGTTGGTGGAGGAAAAAAAAAACAAAGAAGCCCTTCAAAGTTTTCTTTCAACAAGGTGACATCTAGAGTTCTTCCTTCTCACTTCCTGCGAGTTAAAATGAGCACTTTCTACTACCTCCCTGACCATATGAGGGGAGTGCACATGGAAGACACTATTATGATGGTTAACTTCAAGAATCTTACAATCTCCTCATTCCCTTTCACCCTGCTTTGGTTCATTCCCCATCACCAGCTGTGATAGAATAAAAAGGCATGAATCTCTATGGCTGAAAAATACTTTTTGTTCCACATGACTTCTCTCAAAGGGGAAGTATAAGACCTATTTAGAAAAGCAAAGCAATTGTGGGATCAACAATTGGTAAGATCATTTGAATCAAAATAAGAGTACAGTGTAGTAATTTAACTGATACTAACCATTGAAAATTTAGAGTGACTTTTATGTGTGAATTTCAGGGTCCTAGAACTGCCAGTTGTGCTCCTGGTCCTACAAATTCAAAGTACTTTGCTGTGCCCTGTGTAAGAGCTTCTTCTTCCCTTTTTCTTTTGAGCAGGACATTTAACAAGCTACTGAGGGACAGGCCTAGATTCTGTGTTTGATTCTGTGTCCATCCGCTTCCACGACCTCCTGGTGCCAGCAGTACTGGTTAGTGACATCCCTTTATTTCTGCAGGGACCCCTCTTGTTGTTCACTGGAATTTGATACATAACTGTGCTCTTTTGCCCCTTCTCTTTGGGTCCAAAAACACTGTAGTGGGCTAGGAGTATAGCTGATTTTCAAATGGGAAAAACAGCCACAGAGAAATGAGGAGTGATGTCCTGACTCTGGGAGTGACCCTTGAGGGGCAAAGCTGACTTAGTAATTTTTGTCATTTAGAGAATAATGCTGAAAAACAACCATTACTAACAATTTTCTTGAGAGTCATATCAGATCTTTATGTTATTTGAGGTAATTTTTTCCTCTGTTGTGCGGAGTCCTTAACATAGAGTTCTGTGAGACTATGGGCTAAGGATAATGCCCCACGAGCTGCCCTGACCTGATTTCCCCCTTGTTTTGGGAACTTTCAGGCCACACTGCAATTTTAAACCCCTCAGAATGCTTTTAAAACTAATTTGACATCTGCTGGAAGTCATTGTCATTTTAGATAACTGCTCTTCTTTCTACAAAGACAAAAGTGAAAAGAAGACAACTATCTGCCCCAAACCAAGGTCCCTGTAAAGAAGTGCTGGTCAGCCTCCATGTGCTACCGTATCCCTGACACAGTGCACATGGTCCCCTGGCAGCCAGCCGTCAGCATGTTCAGTGTCAGAGGTGAGTTTACCTTAGAGTCCAGCTGTTGCATGTATGACCAGAGATATTCTATATTGGCTCCGAAAGGATGGACATGAAGAAACGTCGATATGATGCCTGAATTAAAAGGACAAACATTGGTTACTGAGAGGCAAATAAGTCTCATCTATTAGATAACATATTGTAATGCCACCTAACTCCAGTGGTGGTTTTGTTAGACTAAGTCATATGTAGTCTTGTTCTTTCTAACAGCTCTCAACGAAGCATTCAATAACAGCCCATTCAGAAGACAGTAATAGTAACAGGACAAACAGAACACTCCATCTCATAGAATGACAGTAGTTATAAAAGCTAGAGCCTGAGATAATATATAGATGAATGAAGGTATTGCTAAACAAAGGTTCCTGGAAGCATTTCAACTACCAATTTTATGCTTGATTTACCAATGTAAAATTGTAGTTATGGGGAGGATAAAATTCTCTCCTTTCTTTCCTTCAGTGGACTCTGCCATATGAAAATGGCTCATACAGCTGTGTCAGAAATCACACTGCCTCAAATTTCCCTGACAGTTATAGCTGCTAGTTATGAAAAGTATTTAATTCATACTTCACATAACTACCGCAGAAGGAAGCATAAATCCTTTTTGAAACCTTTGCTCTTTTCCCTCAGTTGTTGCTGGTGTTTCAAGGGGCAGCTTGCTTTCTCTTTCTCTCTGTGCTAATTTACAAGATCATTTGAAAGATTCAGGAATGGATGGTTTGGCCGGAGTCTGATTCTAAATCAGAAGGCTTTTCTATTGTGAAAAATCAATTGTCAACATTGTACTAACAAATGAAAAGCTTGATGTTGCTGTCATGGCTGAGGTAAAAGCATTACCATTCTACCCTCCCTGCTCCTATATCCAAAATCAAAATACTGACTATGATGACATTGATTCCACAGACTGTATGCTTCTGTTTGTTAAGAAACTGTGTTCAGACTGCTATTTGTTTGGTTCTCTTTTAAGCAGGCTTTGACATGACTTATATCTGAGGATAAACCCTCATATCGTATATTCGGAAGCTTTGATGCTTGAAATCTAAAGCAAAGGGAAGCCCCACCTTGTATGAAATGCAGTCGGAGAGAGACTCGGTGAGAGCCTGTCATTCTTGTACTAGGCCACCCTGTGAATAGCAGGTGGCCTTGGATTGGTCTGGAGTAGACTCTCGTGCCCCTCTAATCTCTTGTGTGATGCTTGGAATGCTCTGAGAGGCTTGCCAGTTTTTAAAGAAAAGTTAGCAGTTTATCCTTAGGCTGAGGCCATGAACCAAAGCGTCTAGACAAGAAGTCTCAAAACCTTGTCCTCAGAACACCGCTTGTAGGTGGGGTTTTTTGGATAGCAGTGAAATGAGGAAGATAGAAATAATTCATTACATTTCTCCATAAAGCTCAAACCTCACTTTCAGAAACTGATTTCTTTTTCCTGAGTTATAAAGCACTACCATTTTATTTTGAGATTATGTTCTTCTTCTTTTTTTTTTCTAAAATGTTCTTTTCATGAAATACTGGTGATGACAAAAGGCAATAATGGTAGTTTTAATATCTTTAGGTGGCAAATAGCGATTTTTAATTTACTTTAGTGGTATTGTTTAGTTCCCCTCCTACCACTTTATTTGTTAATTTATCTTTTAATTTTCCAGATTTGGCAACTGCTTCCCTGTGTCTGAAATTCTTAAATCTGCTGAAGTGGTATTGTACGTAATTGTGTTACTAGTAAGAGCTAAGATACAGAAGCTCATGAATGATGTACTAAAAGGAAAGTTAGAATAGAAGTATTTTGAAAATAACACATTTATTTGCATTTCTTAAGCGGGAAGGGGGCAGAATCCTTCAGGATGGGGAATGGGACTTCCCTGCTGTCCCGGGCTGAGGACAAGTGGTGCTTAGACATACACCACTTTCCACAGAGCCCCTCCAACAAATGACAGACAGGCCCCTCCCCAAAAGAAGGACAGGAGTAGTCAGCTCTGGCTTTCTGACTAGGCAAAGGTGTTTCTAGTGAGCAGTTCTCACACAGGGAGGAGAAGGAGCACTCCAAGAGTCGGGAGGAGTGCTGCAGGAGTGGGCAGCATTCCTCTCCTGGGTCCCACATCTGCTTAGGCAGCAGACTGACAGATCTGACTTTGTGCTGATCAAGCATAGGGGAGGGGGTGGGGCTGAGATGGAGAGCGAGCAGTGTGACATTGTACCATTGGAGGTGACAAGGATGTGTGAGTTTCTTATGGGCAAAAGCATCTCAGAAGGTAGAGAGGGGCTTGAGCAGTCTTATGAGTTAAGTACCCCAAGGGCCTCAGTAAATCGAGAAAAACAGTTTTCATATTACTATCTCCACTGGACAGAGACTTACCAACATCTCCCAAGAACCCACAGACTGTCTTATAAATGCCCAAGGGGGTGTGACATGAAGTTACCTAAATATCTTTAGTAGAATGAATAGAATGAGTCAGAAGAGGATTGGGTGGAGTATGGGGGAGAGGTTGATAACACTTGACCCAAAAGATGAGGAGCTGAAAGAGGAAATTGAGGGATACCAGAGATGGGAAGACTAGGAGTGGTGGCTCTGTGAACACGTACTGTCCTTCTCTTTCACTGTTGACTGTCCTCAGTCCCAGTCCTGCTCTGCACTCTTATGGAACCCTGTCTATAGTCTTTGCAAATTCTGGTTCAGTATTGCAAATATAGTATGCACTTAGGATAGATGTGGGTTGAATAAATTTACCCTCTAGAACTTAGAATAGCCAGTGTGCCTGTTTAAAAATTTTGCTGCTCTATTGTTCAATTATTGATAAATGGGGATAAATAAGAACCTTAAAAATTATTTAACAAATGATATAATAACCTTTCTAAAATCAGATTACTTTGAGACATATTCACTTGTGATCCCATATTCACTCATCCTGTTATGGATTCAGAAAGGCATAATAACTTGGTTATTTTGGGCATGGAAACCTTTTCAAAATTTAATTTTTTACTTGGGGTAACGTTGGTTAATACTTATATACAAGTTTCAGGTGTACAACACAATTTGATATCTGTATACACTATAGTGCTCAATGTCAGAATTCTAGTTTCCACATTCTAGTTCACATGTATTTGACCCCCTTTACCTATTTTCCCCCATACCTACTCTTTTACCCACCAATCTGTTTTCTGTATCTATGAGTTTGTTTTTCTTGTTCATTTGTTTTTTTAATATTCCAGATATGGGTGAAGTCATAAACTTTTTGTCCTTTTCTATCTGACTTATCACTCTTAGCACAAATCCCTCAAGTTCCATCTATACACAGTGCTGCAAATGGCAGTAGTTATCTTTTTTATGACTGAGTTGTATTCCATGTTTTATATTTATCACCCTCTCTCTCTCTCTCTTCTCTATCCATCTGTCTATTTACCTATGTACTGATCTATCACATCTCTAACCATTCACCTGTTGATGGACATGGGTTATTCTGTATTTTGGCTACTATAAATAATGAACATAGGGGCGCATATGTCTTTTTGAATAAATTTTCATATTATTTGGATAAATAACTAGAAGAGAAATTGTTACAGTAGTTCTGTTCTTAATTTTTTGAGGAACCTCCATACTATTTTCCATAGTAGCTACACCAATTTACTTCCCATCAACAGTGTATAAGGGTTCTGTTTTTCCCACATCCTCACCAGCACTTAATTGTTCATTTATTGATGGTAGTCATTCTAATAGGTGTGAGATGATATTTCACTGTGGTTTTAGTTTGTATTTCTCTAATAATTAGTGATGTTGAGCACATTTTCATGTGCCTGTTGACCATATCTGTGTCTTCCTTGGGAAAATATCTATTCAGGTCCTCTGCTTATTTTTTAATAAGGTTGTTTGTTTTTTGTTGTAGTTGAACTGCAAGAGTTCTTTATATATTTTTTATATTAATACCCTATTGGAAATATTATTTGCAAATGGGATTTGTCAATCCCATTTGATTGGTTGTTTTTGTTTTATTAATGGTTTATTTCCTGTGCTGTGCAGATGCTTTTTAGTTTGATGTAATCGTATTTGTTTATTTTTGGTTGTGTTTCCCTGGGCATGGACACTTCTTATTGAAACTATTTCATTTAAAAACTAAGGGAATAATGCTTATATGATTACTATATGTCTTTCTAAACTCAGATTAGAAATCCTGACCCAGATATGAGTAGTTTTCCTTAGGAGGGTATATACAGAACCATCTCAGTTGTAGTTGATATTATCAAGTCATTAGCTTTTCTTTATAAAAGTTTAGCAATTGCCACTACATACATGTGGGGCAAAGACAGGTAGTTAAATAAAAGTTTACTAACCTTTTCCTACGGATGGCAACCAAGTATTCAGTATTGCTAGATACATAGCAGAAGTGGGAGACACTAGTCATCATCCTCTCAAGTACTGCACCCTTCTTCCTCACTACTTCCTCCACTGCCCATAGCAGTAGCATCCCAGAAGCATCAGTCATGTTGTCTGAGAAAATGAAGTTTCTAGCCCCTGGTTTTGAATCTGAATCATTTGACGGGGGAGTTTCCTAAATAATTAACTAAAGCTTTTTTGTACCTCCTTTAAAGGAACTGAGATTTTTTATTTTTACTTTTTTGCAAATGGGAAAAAGGACAGCTCTAAGGCAAAATCTAATGAAAAACGTTACAAACTAGAAACCGGAGACCATTTTATTGTCCCCTGGGAGGGACCTAAAGGCTTGGTAAAAAGAACACTAAGAACTGAGGGTAGAGAACTTAGCCATTACTGAACTGGTGGATCTTTAAAGGGATGGGTTCAACAACTGGTCTTGGCCATTTCAGTGTAGAAGCTGAGGTCTCCATATTTAATAATGGATACCCCAACAATGGAAAATACAACAGTTAAGTATTTAATTTAAGAAAATAAAAAGGAGTAGAGGAGGCTGTCAGTATGCTTGAGCTTTTTGCACATGTCAGGGCTTTAGACACTACTTTAGAAAGCTATACAAACCAGTTCTGTATAACCTGTGGTAAATCCCTCATCAAGAAGGCCCAGGTCTCAACAGGCACATAAAGGCATTTTGAAAATTTCCAATCAAAATCATCTAATTTACCTTCATTTTTAGACTTAAGACCAAAGGAGCAGCATTTAAGTTAGTCAAATAGTGCTAGATAATTACAGCTTCATCCACTCTTTTTTATTTGTTGATACAAAAATATTTTAAGTAACGGTTTGTGTATGTCATATGTTAATGGGAAACAATGAAAATGTCATGCAAGTAGTCCAATAAATACATTCTTATGATTTGTTTAGATCATATAATTTTCCTTTGAAATCTGTACATATTATTATCCCTGTATGACTCTGGTTCACCCTGAGTTACCGTCCCTCCACCCAAGCCCAGGGTGAGTGCCCATGAATGAGATTTTGTGTGTTGGCCCTTTAAGAACAAGGAGCTGGGTTTCTAGCAGACCACAGTCTCAACCTGGCTGATGGAATCCCTGCTGATTTGCACAGCCAGATGTTATGTGGGGTTCTCTTGCTGGGCACCCATGAGTGGGGTTGAGAAGGGAATGAAGGAAAGAAGATGAAGATGATGATGAAGGGAGGAAGGAGGGGAAGATGGAGAGGATGACTAATGGAACACCGATGGATTCTGACCTTCTTTTTTAATTTTCTCCAGTCCCTGGGAGCAAACAGTAGTATTTTTTTTCTTCTTGTGCACAGTTGCCCTGTTTTTGAGGTCTTTTTCTCTTTACACCGTGGGTCTCACCTCATTTGGAGGGATGTTCACTGAGCAGAACACAGTGGGAAAAGAATCTCTGTCCTTTTCTGTTCCAAATTCAATTGTACCCTTTCCTGTCTCAATAAAACCTTTATGGAATCAATACAACCATGCTCTGTGGGAAAAAGAAAAGCCTCTTGCTTCCTTAGCTCTGCTGGCAACTTTTTCTTCCTTTCTCTGTATATTGGGCTCAGAAATTACACTGTGTCTCTATGTGAATATGGATAGTTAGCATTTACCAATATGTAATTGTTTCTTTTTTCTTGTTTAAAAAAATAAAAAAAATTAAAATCAGGGCTATAGACAGTCAACAAAGGGTGGGTTTGAGATATTTGGGTGGGTTGAGTGGGCTTCTCCTTTGGCATGTTTAATTGTGATGTTTGACGACCACCCTTAAAAAAAGATTATCTCGAAATCGTGATTTGAGTCCTGCCATTTGGGAGAATCAGTAGAATCTGTAGACTCTTGTTGGGATTGACATTCTCTACTATAATTTGTTCCTTTTTATTTTAAAATTTTCCTTTTGTTTCACTGGAAAAGAAAGATGATGCATAATTTTAAATGTTAAAAATATACAAGTTGCTTTGTTGCAATAAAACTAAATGTGTACCAAAAAAGAGTTTCTTAAATCCTGTAATTTTTTTTAACTTACCATTTTTCTTTACTTCTTGATCCAAACTATATTCCAGAGATAGTTTTAACTCAGTATATTTCTTTAAGTGTTACTTTTCATCCTTAGCTGAATGTGTACCTAGTAAGATTGTCTGGAGCTGTTCAATTTTGCTCATTTGCTTTTTTTAAAATTTAAATTATATTTTATTGTCTATGCTACTGGAGTTGTCCAGGTTTTCTACCCTTTGCCCCCCTCCACTCAGGCCCCACCCACTCCCTCAGGCAATCTCCGTGCCATTGTCCATTTTCCATGGCTCATGCATATAAGTTCTTTGGCTACTATATGCCCTATACTGTACTTTATATCCCCATGACTATTCTGTAACAACTAATTTGTACTTTTTAATTCCTTCACCTTTTTTGCCTCTCCCCATGACATCCCTACCATCTGGAAAACATCAAAACATTCTCTGTATTTATAATTATGTTTTTGTTCTTCTTGTTAGATTCAATTATTGATAGATATGTATTTATTGCCATTTTATTGTTCATATTTTTGATCTTCTTCTTAAAGAAGACCCTTTAACATTTCACATTACACTGGTTTGGTGATGATGAACTCCTTTAGCTTTTTCTCATCTAGGAAGCTCTTTATCTGTCCTTTGATTCTAAGTGATAGCTTTTCTGGGTAGAGTAATCTTGGTTGTAGGTCAGTGTTTTTCATCACTTTGAATGTTTGTTGCCAATCACATCTAGCCTATAAAGTTTCTTTTGAGAAATCGGCTGACAACCTTATGGGAGTTCCCTTGTAGGAAAGTAACTGCTTTTCTCTTACAGAAAAGACCCAGGCCACCCAGCATAAGATACTTTCAGATGCTGCTTTTAAGGGTTTTTTTTGTTTGTTTTTTAACTTCGGTGTTTTGATTATAATGTGTCTTGGTGTGGTCCTCTTTGGGTCCAACTTATTTGGGACTCTCTGTGCTTCCTGGACTTCATGTGTATTTCCTTTACCTAGTTAGGGAAGTTTTCTGTCATTATTTTTTTCAAATAGGTTTTCAATTTCTTGCTCTCTCTCTTCTCCTTCAAGCACCCCTATAATGTGAATGTTGGTATGCTTGAAGTTGTCCCACAGGCTCCTTATACTATCCTCATTTTTTGCACTCTTTTTTCTTCTTGTTCTCATTGGGTGTTTTTTGCTTCCTTATATTCTAAATCACTGATTTGGTTCTTGGCTTCATCCAAGCTACTGTTGATTCCCTGTAACTTGTTCCTCATTTCAGTTAGTTCCTCATCTTTCATTTCTGACTGGTTCTTTTTAATGGTTTCCATGTCCTTTTCCACACTGTTGAAGTTCTAAGTTCACTGAGCCTCCTTATAATTAGTGCTTTGAACTCTAAATCTAGTAGATTGTCTCTAATTTGTTTAGTTCTTTTTCTGGAATTTTGTTCTCTTCTTTTATTTGAACCGTGTTTCTTTATCTTCTTATTTTGGCAGTCTCCCTGTATTTTTTTACATGTACTAGGTAGAGCTTCTATGACTTCCTGTCTTGGTAGTATGGCCTAATGTAGTGGGTGTCCTGTAGGATCCAGTGGCATAGCCTCCCCTGTCACCCAAGCTGGGTACTTGAGGTGTGCCCATGGTGTGGGCTATGTACAATCTCCCCTTCTATTTGAACCTTGATTGCTGCTGGCAGGTCAATGGGAGGGATTACCAGGGCCAGTCACCTGTAAGGACTATCTGTGACCACTGACCACCAATCTCTAACCACTGTGGAGGATCAGGTGTACAGGGGCTCACTCCACAGAGCAGGATATACTTCAGCAGCCTCTGGTACCTCCTGAGTCAGCCCTATAAGTGTGTCACTTGTGGAGATGGTTGGGGGGGTTGTGTGTCAATGTGCTCTGTAGCTGTCTGCTGTATGTGCAGGCTCTGGGGCCTCCTAGGAGGTGCAGCCTAAAGTCAGCCACCACCTGTTCTGACCCAGGCCACCCAGTGTAAGCTACAAAGTGATCTGTAGTTGCTGCTACTTGTGTTGGTTTTGGAGATGCCCAAGCAAGTCCAAGCTGTGTAATAAGGCCAGCTGCTGCTAGTCCCAGGCATTGGACCACTTAGCAATAAGCATGTGGCACACTGAGGCCAGATGTTGTTTGACTGAGAGAATTTAGGAAAATCTGAAGCATTAGCCAAGATAAGCCATTTGTATGGAAAAGACACTGGAAATAGCTTGGGTGGGCCTGAAAGTTGAGCAGGACAGAGCCTCAAGGAATCACCAGGGTGGTCAGAAAACAGTGTGAGCCAGGTTGATGCAGTTTGGATATGGAGCCTGCCTGCCTGCCTGCTCTGTAGGGGGAAAGCTCAGAGAAGGAACAATGGCCTCTGCCAGCACTTCTTTCTGGAAGTAAAATGTTCCCTGGCTCTTGCCCTCATGCCAGACATTAAGTTCTTCCCTGTATGCCTCTGGTACTTTTCAATCTGTTGCTTCCATGCTGGAGTTTAGATGAAGTGACTCCAAGTAAGTCTGTGCACTGGTCCTTTAAGAGGAGCTGCCTGGGACTCTAGCAGTTTGTCTTCCACAGCCTCATTCCCTCTGGTTTTTACAGCCAGAAGTTATAGGGTCTTATCTTTCTGGCACCGAAAACATGGGCTGGAGGAGCCTGGTATGGAGCTGGGAACCCTTGCTCCTGAGCTATTCCTCCCTATTTTTATCCACCACCTGTGGGTGTGGAACTGACCCACTGAGTATCTCTGCCCCTTCTACCAGTCTCCATGTGGTTTCTTCTTTAATTCTGTAGTTGTAGGACTTCCATTCAGCTCTAGTTCTGGTTGTTCTATAGTTTAGTTATAATTTTGATGTGGTTGTGTAAGGAGGAAAGCTGTGTTTACCTCTGTTACAATCTTGAATGGAAGTCCTAACTTGCTTTTTATTTTTTAAAAATGTTTTATTGATTATGCTTTATTAATTACAGTTGTCCCATTTCCCCCCTTTATTCCCCTCCACTGTGCACACCCCCTCCCACTTGCATTGCCCCCCTTTAGTTCATGTCCATGGGTCATATGTATAAGTTGGCTTCTACATTTCCTATACTATTCTTAACCTTCCCCTATCTTCTACCTACCATTTATGCTACTTATTCTCTGTACCTTTTCCTACTCTCTTCCCCTTCCACTCTCCCACTGATAACCCTCCATGGGATCTGCATTTCTGTTCTGTTTCTGTTCTAGTTGTTTGCTTAGTTTTTTTTTTTTTTAGGTTTAGTTGTCGATAGTTG
>PVIA01012840.1:0-35351 GCA_004024845.1 Tonatia bakeri
GTTTCAAAGGCAAATATAAATGGATAACTTTGAAGTCCTTTGGCATTGTCCATTTATTTTGGCTTTAATGGAGTACCCAGTTGCTCCAGAGAGAGATGTGAGACTTGAGTGCCTGGTTCATCTGGGTTTTGCCTCCCCAGTGTCATGCCTTAGCATTATGCACTACCAAATAAACTATGTGCAAAAAATGAAACTGGAGCACCAACTTATACCATAAACAAAAATAAATTCAAGGTAGATAAAAGATTTAAATATAAGTCATGACACCATTAAAGTCCTAGAGGAGAACATAGGCAGGGAAATCTCAGATATTTCATGCAGCAACATTTCCACTGATATGTCCCCTAGAGCAAGGGACATAAAGGAAAGAATGAATAAATGGTATCTCATCAAAATAAAAAGCTTCTGCAGAGCTAAGGAAAACAGTATTAAAATAAAAAGAGAACCAACCATATGGGAAAACATATTTGCCAATGATACCTCAGACAAGGGTTTAAATATATGAAGAACTCACCTCCAAAATATATGAAGAACTCACATGACTCCACTCTAAGAAGACAAGCAACCCATTTAAAAAATGGGCAAAGGACTTGAACAGACAGTTCTGCAAGGAGAACATACAGAAGATCCAGAGACACATGAAAAGATATTCAGTATCGCTAGCTATCAGAGAGATGCAAATTAAAACCACAATGAGATACCACTTCATCCCAGTCAGAATGACCATCATAAAGAAAAGCAACAAACGTTAAGTGTTGGAGAGGTTGTGCAGAAAAGGGAACCTTAGTGCACTGTTGGTGGGATTGCAAACTGGTACAACCACTATGGAAAACACTATGGAAATCCCTCAGAAAACTAAAAATGTATCTACCTTTTGACCCAGCAATTCCACTGCTAGGATTATATTCTAAGAACCCTGAAACACCAATCCAAAAGAACTTATGCACCCCAATGTTCATAGCAGCACAATTTATAATAGCCAAATGCTGGAAGCAATGTAGGCGCCCATCGGTAAATGAATGGGTAAAAAAACTATGGTACATTTATAGAATGGAATTCTATGCAGCAGAAAGAAAGGAGCTCCTACCCTTTGCAACAGCATGGATGCAACTGGAAAGCATTATGCTAATTGATATAAGCCAGGCAGTGAAAGACAAATGCATATGATCTCTCCTTTAATAGGAACTTAAACAACAAAACAAACAAACAAAATATAACCGAAGACATTGAAATAGAGAACAGGCTGACAATGACCAGAGGGGAAAGAGGAGAGAATTTCAGGGAAAAAGGGGAAGGGTATACAGGAACTAGTGTAAAGGACACATGGAGAAAAAGTAGGGGCGGGTGGAAATGGGAGGGAGGTTGGGAGGGCTGGGGGGGGTGGGCTGGGCTGGGAGTTAAAGATAGAAAACTGTACTTGAACAACAATTAAAATAAAAAATTGGATTGTGGCATATTAAATAAACAATATATACATAGATATGTATATATAGTCATAGAAGGTTTTCTGGAGGAAGAGTGACTTTCGGAGAACCTTGAAGAATGAAAACTACTCTTTTAAACTCTCAATGTCTCTCTAATGGTGCCATGCAAAGCTCTCCAAATATTCTCATCCTTAGCTATTCAGTTCTGTCACTCAACATTTTTTTTTCATGCCCACATACTCCAATCATAGCAAACTGCTTATAGTTCCTGTGCTGTTTCTTATTATGTCAGATCTCTGAATCCTTCAACATGCTTTTTTTTTTTCAACCTGGCTTTGGGAGAACACCCTTCTGCCTGGAGAGAACATCTCAGTGTTTGAGACCTAGATTCCTTTCCCAACAATAAGATGCAGTTGGTTTTTACTTTTTTTCCCATTCTGTACCTTATAATACCTTCTTTATGTCATTTTTCTCTCTATTGTTCATTCTTTTTTGTCTTAGTAAGGTGTTCCTGTATTTATCTTTAGATTGTGAGTTTAAAGACAAGGCTTTGGGACTTACTGTGGGCTCTACTCCAAGTTCCTCCTAAGTAACTAATTAAAAGTAAGCGATCTGTTTGTTGAATTAATGAATAGATGGATGAATTAATGACAGATGTGGAGCTAATATTTTGACAAGTCCAAGAGTCAGGTGGTTGCATTGGGCAGATATTGGTTCATGTAAAGTTTCTGTGGGTGTCCCAAGGCCAGAATTGCATGACTGGGCACTCTAGCAGTGTTAGCTGGACCTGGCTTCTCTCTTTCCTTCTTCTGTGCCTTCTTCTGGAGCCTTAAGTTTGCAATCTGGCTGCCAACAGCTCCCAGAACGTTAGTCTTTTAGGTCCTATGAACAGAAGAGTTTTCTTCTCCAAATGCTCTCTGTGAAGAGGAGGGATGCATTTTTCCCCAAAGTGACTAGGGAATACTAACTAAAAGATATTTTTTCCAGTTTCATTACCAAGACTGGATTGGGTTGTCAGTCCTGACAGTATCTGTGACTGGAGGTGAGTTTTGCTGTGGAGTCACTGCTCTGATGGAAAGTACATGGAATTGGCTCTGAGGCAAACACAGAGGAAATTGCCCAATCAAAGATCTTTCAAAGAGAGAAGGGCAGGATTTGGGGGTAACTACAGTGACTACAATGGAATAGAAAGCATGTACCCAAAGCCATTTATGAACTCTATGTTGACCCTGCACTTCTATTCCTGGTTGGGTGTGGATTTAGGGTTCTTGCTCACTGACCTCTTGCTTATAAAAACAAGTGACAGTTTATAAAACTAAAACAAAATAGGTATGTGTGGTGTGCATACATCTCCAGAATTTGATCTCCAGAGTTCATGACCTGATTCAAGATAGAGGTGAAGCTACCATATCTCTGCCAAGATGAGGTGAAACAAAGAGGGAACTACATCTGGAGAAGCCAATTTACTGCTCTTGGAACCACACAAATTCCCTTCAGGGGACACATTTCTCACTGTCAAATACTGTCTCCTATACTCTGTGAAAAATTACAGGTGCAGAAATCCTGTCCAATAAAGGAAAGCTTCAGCATTTGAATTCTGAACTCACTTGTTGTTACTAGATCAAGGTGGTCCAACATTGTGGATCCCCACCATGTACTTACTCACTCTGTTTCCCTTAATTCTCCCTGCAGTTACATTAGATGAGGCCTGGAAGGGCCTTCACAGGGAAGGCAACTTGCTTTGTAACTCAGACATGTCATTTTTCACTTTCTAAGAAAGACCTTCTGAATGTGTTTAGTTGTCTCATCCTCAGCTGGGGGGCCTAGCTGGGTGAGCTTCATACTATACTCCACTCAGATATTCTCCTTTGGCCTAGAATGTTTTCCATTTCTGACTCATCTAGTAATAGCCAAGGAGAAAAATCATGGTGATTTACTTCTGGGGGGATCTACACAATGCACATGCTCCTCAGAAGGAGCTGACACTTTGTGCTCCAAAGCTTTCATGAAAATCCTTTTCTTTATATCAGATATCCATAATGTAATGAGAAATTAAAATATATATGACTTGAAAGACATAGATCCCAATGAATATAAAGTATTGTTATGTAGATCTCAACTCTAGAACCCAGAGCTATTGATTTTAGGTGTCTCATATGCTGTTGGGAGGTAGGTCAGGCCCCCCTTGGAGCTCCCTAAAATATGTTCATGAAGAGCTGCCAGCCATCTCCTTCACATTATGAGACTGGTCTTACTACAGGCCACTATTTTTTTGTCTGCTGTTATCTGAGTTTTAAAATGTTTATACCACAGTCACAAACTGAGTGCAGAGGTTAGATTTAGCTCACAAGTAAGAACTGTGGTTTTAAAATGCAGAATATTTGCCTTATAACCTAAATGTATGCCTTCTTTTGGAAATACAGATCTGGCACCTCTAACAGTTGTTTCTTCAAGGCAACAGCTGACTAAAACTAAGTAATGGCTGCCCCTGTAGTGTCCACAGTCCTCATAATTTCTCATTGTCTCACACTTAGCCCATTTTGTCCATTCACACTAACTGCCTAGATCCATCTTTCCCTTCTTCTATGTTATCCCGCACCTTATCTGACCAGAGAGTTGATTGCAAGCTGAATCTAGGCAGCTTTATATATTTCCTCTGAGTTTCCCACCGTCATTCACTTGTTCATTTATTTTGTAAACAAACGTTGAGTGTTTGTATGCACAGAGCTCTTCTAGATGCATGAGTGTATTTAAACATGAGTATTTAAACATAATTGGTCTCTACTCTTAAGTAAGTAGAGCACAGTTTAGTTGGGAATATGAACAAGATGGTCAACCCAGTATAATATCAAACTTAATTAAATGGAAGAGATTACAGTATGCTTTGAAAATATAGGGGGCAACATCTCATAAGGGTAGAAAGGATAGTCAAGGAAGACTGCCAATCTTTTCAGAGAAGCAGCTTTGTGTTTGTTCTGAAAGAAAATTAAAACTGAATCTGGGGTAAAAAAGGTCAGGATGTTCCAAGTTAGGGAAGTCAGCTTGTGAAAGACAAGAGGCACTTTTGCACATGCACATAAACAGGCCAGTATGCTTATAATGTGATTTGCAAATATATGCAGAGGGGCACCGGCAGCATCTGCTATACAGGAAGAAACTAGGAGGATGGGGGTGTGGGATCTATGGAGCTGCTTTGGCAGCTATCTAACCTGCAGAGGTCCTGAATGCATTGGATATTGAGGATCTGGACAACTGGAAAGGACTGCAGTAGGTCATCAGTAATGAAAAGAGCTAGATTGTAAATGAGTACAGAACTGAGAAGACCATGCACACCATCCTTAGAGGCCTCCATAGAGCAGGGACCTCCAGTGGATGAAGTTGGGTGAGCCACAGAGAGGCCTGGCTTCTCTTCACCCCCAAGAGTGACACAGGATCACTCCTAACAGCTCTCCCTCTGCCTCCAACAAAAGGATGGAGGATTATAAGCAAAAAAGACAACCATGCTCCACTCCATCCCACCTTTCTGGAGACATATGTCTAGCTCAAGAAAAGCACAACTTGTCACTTGATATAAGATTAATGTTTAAACAATTTACAATTACTAAGAATGACTGAGACCTACAAATTCTGCACAAAATGTCACTGATGAACAGGAAGAGAGCTTGACAGAGTTTGGTTGAAAGCAGTGACTAAAAATGTTTACATGTATAGACTCCATTGGCTACCGCGCACATAAGTGTGGGCTATACAAGGCTGACCAAGATTCAGGTCACTATGAAGATTGTTTGATTGACTGATTCTGAGGTCCAGAGGCAGACAAAATGATGTTGCAGTAAGAAGGGGCAGAAGCAGTCATGAAAGGTATAGGGCATGTAGCCCAGTAGAGTGACTATAATGCAGAGGCACCTGCCCATTTGTCAGATAAAATAACCAGCAGGACAGCTGACCTTTCCTGATGAGGCTTCTGAGAACTTGGGCACTGAGTAAAGAAGACCTGGTAAGGCAGCATGAAGCAGGTGATGTTGGCACAAGGATAGTGCCAACTGGATGGATGGCACTCGAATGGTGGGGCAGACACACTTGCTCTATCCACCCTGTAGTTGGGATGTACAGGTGACAGTGACCTCCAAGTCACCTTCTGAATGCTGGCTTTTTATGTTCACAGTGACAATGGATACATACAAATTAGAGTGCCTGTTATGTTCCCTCTTATTCTCAATTACTGCAAATTAATTTCTGCAGATTCACTGAGAAGTGGAAAGATTTACAACAGATTAACTTTCATTTAGTTTAATGAAATTGTCTAAATGCATAAATCCAAGCCTGCCTCATGAGCCTGCCTCAGGATCATGAATTTTTATAGCTCCTGCTTGGTTGACAATCCTTTTTTCCTTTCTTTCTTTCCTCCACCCCTCCCAATTCCCTTTCTCCTCCTTCTCTGACTGCAGAGCCACTTGCATTCTGCACCTCTGCCAGATACATCACAAGCCAGGAGATAAAAGCTTCCAGAGAGCTGTGTAAACTATATTTATGGAGTGTTTCTGAGAATACTCCTGTTTAGACATAAATGAGTGTAAATAAAGCATGGAAAGTAATTTGCTTCAGGGAAGCTGATATTAATGACTTGACACATTCATAAGTACTTGTGTAATCAGATTTTTTTGCTAGTGATATATTCTGGTCAAAAGTGTCTTATATTAGGAATACCCTTCTCATATTTAGAAGAAAACATCTTCCCATGTTTCCATGGGATGTTTAGAAGCTCATTTTTTTTTTTATAGTGAGACATTGCTGTGGGAAGCAAGGTGTACAGGGAAGACAAATTTCCCATTAATTGAATCAGTGAAATCTCTTAGACTGACTTCTTTTGTTACATGCTGGGTTCTGTGATGGGACAGGACTAAGATGGCCCCACCTGGCACAGCTGACAATCTATTGGCTGCTATGGGACAGCAAGGCCAGGGTTAACCTGGATGAATCTACTCAGTTTCCTGTCTAATGCTAACTACCTACAAGATTGTTGTGGAAAGCTCCCAGAACATCTCTGGGGTGATGTCAACTATGATGACTACACCCTAGTGGAAGGCAGATCAATATCTGCAGAAGTAGAACATTAATCAGCTCATTTTGCCCTCTTTTATGACTTCTCCCTTTGGAGCATTGCCCAGAATGGTCTTGTACAAAACAGGTCATCTCATAAAAAAAAGTAAAAAAACTTCTCAGGTTATTGTTTTAGGAGAAAAAGACCAGGATCAGAAGACAAAGACAGCTTTGAAAAATAGTTCACACTATGTGTTCACTTCCACTGAGACCAGAGAAACTATGATCCTTAAATTGGGTGAGCTGAGAGGTGCTCTGCTTTATTAGGACCAGCCTTTTTTACCTATACTGAGTACTACACAACTAGATAGAAAGCGATACAGATGGAATCTCCCCAGGACATTTCCTTTCCCATCCTCAAGACTATTTTAAGCCTTAGAAAGGGAATAATGGATCAATCAGGTACAGAGATGACTGATGTATTTGAGTCTGGAGAGAGAGGACAAGAGGATCTATGGACTTACTCCATTCATGAAGTGTCATGCTGGAGTGACTACAATTCAACATGAAGAGAGATAGGTCTGTGTGTCCAAGAAAGGACAAAGGGAATAGTCCCATGTGACATGAGGATTGTGCCTGGGTGTCTCTGTAATATAAACTTTTTGATTCCAAATCATGCCTCTTTTTACCACGCTCAGGGTATAGTTCTTTTTGCACAACTCATGAGTTGTTTAACCTGAAACACAGAGGCCTTCTAGGTTAAAAATTAGTTAAGAATGTTTGGACTTGACTTTTTGTAATTCCATGATCAAAACAGATCTTGCAGAACAAGAATAAACCTAAATTGTTAGCTTTGCCCCTGAAGGTTTCATAGAAATAAAAAAATAAAGAATCTTGTTAATTATTTTCTCAGGAGAGACATGCCTGCCACCCTGCAAGCTATTTTGTAACAACCTAGGAGATGAAAGGGCATAAAAGAAAACTTCTCCTGAGACTGTGAAAAATAAGGTTAATTCTTGCTCTTGGTATAAGAAAGCACAATGGAAAATTCTCTCACTGAGCCCACAGGTGGCTCTGTTCCCTGGCAATTTGCAGGAGGTTGATTTACCTCAGCATACATCAACCAGAGTCGCTCACGCTCACACGAGGGTTGTACCTGACACTGGAACTTTCATTCTGGAGCCTCAGTGGGGCAGCAAGGCACAGACCTGGGCAGCCCAGCTTCTTCAGAGGGTCTGATTCTGCACAAAGTCTTTAATATGTTAGCAATTGCAGGGTGGAAAAGAGGGTATAAGGCCTTTCTGGAGGAATGCTGCCCCTAGAAAATGAGGAAGACCAGGACTATTGCTTACTGGTCCAGTTATATTTACAACTCCAGCTCTGATGGCCTGGACACAGTCTGTCTTCCAGCAAGACTTGTCAGTGGCTTGAGAAGACCACAGGCTATGATCTGCAGCCCTCACGGCCAATCACAGTTGTCAGTACCTGGGACGTGCATGTGCTCTTGTAGCTCTTCTTTTCAAATGTGAACTTCTTTGCAGATTTGGTTGTTTTTGTTTTTTTTGTCTTTTTTTCTTGAGGTGGCTGTTTTCTAGATTTGTGTTTTATTTTCTCAAAGATATATTCCTGCCTTGCAATTATCTGTGTCGATATTTTGTTTCCATATTAGATTGGAAGAGCAAGATCTAAAGAGCAAGAACAGGGCTTCATCTTCACTTCTGTTCATAGCATATGAAAAAGCTGTGTCTGCCTCTGGTTTTATCTGCTTCTTGCAGTGTGATCTTATGTAACTGACCTAACCTTTCTGAATCTCAGTTTCTTTAAAATCTGAGACACAATAACTAAGTGCTGGAAGCAACGTAAGTGCCCACCAGTAAATGAATGGATCAAAAAACTATGGCACATTTACACAATGAGATACTACGTAGCAGAGAGAAAGAAGGGGCTCCTATGCTTTGCGACAGCATGAATGGAACTGGAGAGCATTATGCTAAGTGAAATAAGCCAGGTGGTAAAAGACAAATACCATATAATTTCACCTTTAAGTGGAAACCTAATCAACAAAACAAACAAGCAAGCAAAATATAACCAGACATTGAAATTAAGAACAATCTGACAATAACCAGAGAGAAGATGGGAGAGGTTAATGGAGGGGAAGAGGAGAGGGGTTTTCAGGAACAACTATAAAGGACACATGGACAAAACCAAGGGGGAGGGAGGTGGGGATGACTGGGGTGGGGGGAAATGAAGACAACGGTACTTGGACAACAATAATTTTTTTTAAAAAAGTGAGATAACAACTAAAACAGGGCCTTACTGTTAGGATGAAATGGCCTGACAAGAAGTGAATAAGCAAGCAAAATATTACCAAAGACACTGAAATTGAGAACAGGCTGACAATGACCAGAGGGGAGATGGGAGAGGAGATGGAAGAAGGGTGAAGGGTTTGCAGGAACTGTTATAAAGGACACATGGACAATAACAAGGGCTGGTGGAAACAGGGGAGGCAGGTGGGAAGTGCTTGGGTGGTGGGGAGGAGTGTGGGGAAAAGGCAGAAAACTGTACTTGAACAACAATTAAAAAATGTTAAAAAATGTTAAAATATGAAAACAAGTTGATTGTGGAAGCTTAATAATTGATCAAAGTCAGACAACTAGTTCAACCTACAGCCATGATTTTCTAGTGATAGGTAGTCAGGTATCACAGGAATATGGTGAAACAGTGATGGGAACAGACAGCAAATGGGCATTGAGACTGTTGTCTGATTTTGAATCTGTCTTCTACTTGTAACTGAGTCAGAATCACAGTATCTGTACTTGTCTATCACAATATTACATAGCCAATAAAGTACCTAAAGAAGGTTCCCAATAGAGAAAAGATCATGTAGTCAATTGTCTGCTCTGGTTCCCTATGCTTGTTCTGTTTCTACTTCTACAAAAGTCTGTCTCAGAGGTCTAGGCTTAGTTTTTAATGGAATCCTGCTAATATCAGTCACACATATATAATTAATGTGACACTGCACATCCTGTTGGAATAGAAGCTCCTTGAAGGTAGTAATTTTTGCCTGATTCATTTACTCCTGTGTCCCCAGCACCTAGAACAATATCTGACTTATGTGTTAAGTAAACAGTGGATACATACTACAGTGCCCCTGTGGTTTTCAGCAGATGTGGTTCCAGCTGATTGGTACCTAATCCAAGCTGTGATCAACTTGGATTAGGCACTATGAGGGGCTGGAAAATGAGGAAGGCCTGGCTGTCCAGTGTGACTGCCTCTTGTAGTTGTGTTAATTCAATACCCGAGGCATCTTTTGGAGATTATGTCAAAACAGCTAGTGTTCTAGGCAGATAAGCAAGGCTCATAAATCTGCTTAATACATTCTCTCTCTCTTTAACAACAAAAAAATTCACTTTGCGGTAAAATGTCTTGAGGGAGCCTTCAGTAATAATGCATTGCTTGAACAGAGAGGGTCAAACACATTACCTCAATATTGGGAGGAATATTTCATTGTTACTTAGTGTCAACCATCATCTCACTTGACAACAAAGAACTAGGGAAAATAAGCGCTACCTAAGGCAGGCACCTTGGAGCAGGCTGGATCCTTAATCAGAGGAATATGTATAAACACATAATATGTTTTACAGAAAGTATGCTCTGGTGGTTATAGAAAGAAGGCTCTGGTGAGTTTATCCCTTCCTGCCAGTGGGAATTTGACAGGATATGGCTTCAGGGCCCTTCTGAGACCACAGGAAGCTAAAAACTAACTAATGATAGTCAACAATTACATTTCATTTCCTCTTAACCAACTCACAACAATCATAGAAAACATGTACTTTCAAATGGGTTATACATTCTTTGTTTCACATAATAACTGAAATAATAAATAACAACTGAATGTTTCTGGGAAATGTGTTACTTACTTTATTTTACAAAGGATTTGACTAAGGTCAAAGAGGGTAAATACAGGGCTTACAGGATGAGTATTTTAAAGAAGGGGGAACACGTGGGCAGAGACATTTTTATTTTTATTTGAATATGATAGCTGTAACAGGGTGGAAAAAGGTTATAGGGCTTTGGTCTACCTTTTTTCTTCATCTCAAAGTTTCATGCCATTCTTAAGTATGTTCTGTTTTGTAAAGATTTTAGGAGTCAAATTCCATGGAAAGTGCAGTTGAGTTTTACATTTACAGATTTATAGATTGGTTTTTAACAGCTTTATGGATTTATACCAAATTATTTATAGATTTTTAGAGTCTTGATGGCTGTTTTTCTCTTCAAAAAAAGTGTTCCGTTCATTGAAATAATTTGAAAAAATTCTCAGTAGCATTTACTATTTTTTATAGAGCATTATCATTCCTTGTTAATGATTATATGTTTATTCTTTTTTCCTATTATAACTACAGTCTTTTTCTCATTTCATTTTCTAACTGGTTAAAATTTTTATAGTGGGGAGCTAATGAATTTTATATGTTGATTTTGTAATCAACCATTTTACTTGGTTCTTTTTTGGTTCTTAATTGTGTTCAGTTCTTGGGCTTTCTATATATACTCTCTTATTTTTAGCAAATGACAATAATTTTGAATTGTTTCCAATTTCATGCCTTCATACTTCTTTCTCTTGCCTACTTGTCGTGGCTAGGACCTTTAGAATAAGGATAAAAATAGGGGAACTGGCCAATCTTGTTTTTCTTCTGACTTTAATAGGGATGTTTTAGTGTTTCACCATCAAGTATAATGCTGGCTTTTGACTTAATCTATTGGTACTATTAATAATAGAGCTTTATTTTCACTATAAAATAAGGAATGGGTATTGAATTTTATTTAATAATATTTGTCCAGCAGCTACAGAAATGCCTATGCCTTTTCATTTGGTGACTATATATTCTTAAACTAATATCCCACAGGACTGCTTGTTAATAAATTATTTAAGACATTTACAATGACATTAGTAGTGAATTTTGTCTATGTCATATCATTTTATGTCATTGTGTTACGTGTTTTTTTAGTCATATTTTCATACCCAGAGTATGGTGATTTAAGTTTTGGTCTCTGTGTATGTTCTGGAAAAGTTTTGAAAGCACTTGGGTAATCTGTTATCTTAAGAAGAGATAGAACTCATCTGGAACCTGTGATGTCTGCTGTCAGTTTTATATTCCTTTAAACCCTGTATTTCCTGTAAACTTATGTTTAAATCTAGAGACCATATAAAATTTATATTTAATTTTATTTTTTACAAGATTACTTTATAAGAGTTGCAGTGTACTTCTATTAATAATGTTTAATTTTCTGTCTTTTTGTGATGTTAGTAGCTAGTGATTCATTGTTCAGATCCATTAATTAATTGAAAATTTCAACTATTGCTGTCATTATTCTATCATTTCTTTCTTGTTTATTTCATGGAATATTTTCATAAACAGTAAACTTTTCTTATCAATATTTGATTATTTTATGATATAGTTCATGTAGTAAAAGCAGGATAAATGATTGTTATTTGGCATTTTTCACTAATTTTAAAAATGATTTGTTTACTAGCAAAGACAAGTATTTTATCTTGTTTGTTGTTGCTTTTGTATTTTTATGAACACCTGGATTTAGATTTGTTTGATGTGTTTCACTCCATTTGATTATTAACCTATTAACACATTTTCTTATTTCTGAAAAATATGAGCTTATTTAACTTGGTTCATGAATTCTTTTGACACATAACCTTGTAGTATTTGATATTTTCTTCCTTTCTGACAGAAAAAAAAACTGTTATAACCTTGTTTTGTTCAGTTTGTTTTGCTTCAGGTCTGGAGTCATTTTTCCAAGGAGTTCTGGTTTATCTTAGCAAGAAACTGTTTATAGAAAGTATTCTGGGCATGAAGGGTGTTTACTCATATTGGATCAATTATTGTTTTTAGGACTTTTCCATGTATAGAGGAAAATATTTTTAAGTGGTTTTGTATGTTTGTATTGATACTTTAAGCTCTAATTATGTGCATCATAATGATTGATTTTCCTTATTTCATACTACACAATAAACAATTTTATAATAATATTGACACTGCTGGCAAAGAGGTTTAAGTTTGCTTGTGTGGCAATTGTTTATACTTGAGAATACTGCACTGGGTATAAACATTACAAAAATTACTGTTTACAAGCCATCTGGAATAGCCTTTCTGCACGTTACACAATCAAACAAATACTCAGTTTGGGTCATTTCTTTAATTATTTATTTTAAGGGATGGCTTTTAAACTTAAGTTTATTATAATTGTGTTAATTTTTTTTACATAATAAAGTCAAATGTACAGAACTAGGTATATGCAAAGAAGAACAGTTATCCCTCCATTGTATTTCCTCTTTCATACTCTCAGTAGTCATATAAAAAAATTGTCATAACAGATTTAAGTGGGGTTCTGACCAAGATGGAAGTGTATATAGAAACCCTTCATTTCCTCACACAACCAAAAGGAGGATAACAACCAATCTAAAAACAATAAACAACCAGAAGTTCCAGAAAATCAAACTGCATGGAACTCCATCAACCAAGGAATTAAAGAAACAGTCAACCAGACCAACCAGACTAGTAGGAGTGAGACAGGGCAGATGGCTGGACAGAGAGAACCCACAGAAAGGTGGCAGACCATGTGGGCGGGGCTGGCTGAATGGGAAACTGAGACTCAGAGCTGACTGTGGACTACAGCGAGGGTTGCCATGGTAGGAGAAACTCCCAGCCTCACATGAGAGAGTTCATTGAAAAGTGGGGCTAGAACCCAGCAAGCAACCTGCATTGTTACTTCTCTGACCCCTCTACCACAGATAGCACCACAATGCAGCAAAGAGGGTTGCCCTATCCTGGTGAATACCTAGGGCTCTGTCTCCAAGAAATTGAAAACTTATTTGAAAAAATAATGAAGGAAAACTTCTCCAATCTGGTGAAGGAAATAGACTTCTAGGAAGTCTAGGAAACCCAGAGAATCCCAAAGAAGTTGGACCCAAGGAGGAACACACCAAAGCACATCATCATTAAGTTACCCAAGATTAAAGATAAAGAGAGAATATTAAAGGCAGCAAGAGGAAAGGAGAGAGTTACCTACAAAAGAGTTCCTATAGGACTATCAACTGATTTCTCAAAGGAAACATTACAGACAAGAAGGGGCTGGAAAGAAGTATCAGAAAAGGCAAGGGCCTGCATCCAAGATTACTCTATCCAGCAAAGCTATCATTTAGAATGTATGGGCAGATGAAGTGCTTCCCAGACAAGGTAAAGTTTAAAAAGTTTATCATCACCAAGCCCTTATTATGTGAAATGTTAAAGGGGCTTAAGAAATTGAAGAACATCAAAAACTATGAACAGTAAAATGACAATAAATTCACAATGATCAACAACTGAACCTAAAAAACTACAACAACAACAACAAAAATGAAAACAAATATTAAGCAAACAACTAGAACAGGAACAGAATCAGAGAAATGGAAATCACATGGAGGGTTTTTAGTGGGGAAGGGGAGGGGAAGAATAGTGGGGGAAAGGTACAGGGAATAGAAGCATAATTAGTAGGCATAAAATAATGAGGAGAGGTTAAGAATGATATAGGAAACAAAGAAGTCAAAGCATTTATATGTATAACACATGAACATGAACTAAAGGGAGAATGCTGGAGAGTTAGGGGGGTGCAGGGTGGAGGGGTGATAAAGGGGGAAAACTGGGAAATCTAATAGCATGATCAATCAAACATACTTTAAAAATTGTCATAACATATATCATCACAAAGAAATATGTATCTTTTGGTATTTGAAAACTGTACTTTTTAATCAGTATCTTGATAGATATATAACTTTTAAAATATTGCCTTTAGTTCCTCTTTTATTTTAGCTATTGTCTGTTTCCTACTAAGAACAGTAATGGAATTAAATGGAAACTTCTCCTTCCTTTTTCCTGTTTTTCCTCCCAGTGTCTGATTTGATATAATATACTTTTATTCCCACCAATCTCTAAAAGGCGATAATTAAACTTATTTATTCTTTTTAGACATTACTCCATTCTCCCCTCTATTTTACAACAGTATTTCTGAGATATAAATTGTACCCCATGCAATTCACCTATTGAATGTGTACAGTTCAGTGGTTTCTAGTAAATGCACAGAATTGTCCAACCATCACCAGTCTAACTTCAGAACATTTATATCACCTGCAAAAATACTTTATACCCATTTGCAGTAATATCCCATCATCCTTTTTTTGTCTATATAATTTTTATTTTGAGAAATTTTCATACAATTTGAATTGTATCTTTGTTGCCAGAGGAATGGGGGTAGAGAGATGAGTGGAAAGGTGAAGGGGAATATAATCAACAATGTTGTGGTAAGTTTACATGGTGACAAATGATTACGAGACTTAATGTGGGGACCAAATCATATATATATATATATAAATGTTGAATCACTGTGTGTACTCTCTTAAAGGACCCACTGACTAAATCAAATTTGCAGCCACTCACCCTGGACTCTGATGCAGTGAGGGCAGAACAGACTACATTCATGTGAGAAGTAAATGAGGTTTGTTGCTACAGGGAGAGAGATGAAGGAACAGCTGCCACTATACCTGTGGTGAGTCACTCTCCCACACTGCAGATGCCATCTTTCTGAAATGGAGCACTCCCCCACTATGTCATCAGCTTGTGGGAATGTAATAGCTCCACCCTCTGAACTCTCTGCAGCCCCACACTATGTGCATGTGCCCTGCTGAAGAGCCAGCTGCCTTGGCAAGGGTATCGAGGCCTGGGAAGAATCATAAGGTGTTGGTGAATGAGTTGCGTGTCTTTGAAATGGGGGCCATCCCTCAACTTTCTTGTAAATCTGACTGGTGTATCCCCTCATGGAAGATCTGCTAGTTTCACTCTCCAAGCTCCCAGTAGCCCTACCTTCTTGCCTTCTGGCACTTCTGCCCTGCCCTGCTGAAGTCTGGGCAGGATAAAGGACAGAGTGAGTTGTGTTGCTCTATGGAAGGGGCCACAGTCCCTCTTCCCCAGGCTTGTTTGCAACTCTCCCTCATGGGAGATCCACTAGCCCTATTCTCTGGAATCTTGGTAGCACTACACTGTGGAGATCAGGCTCCTGGCAAGATTGGAGACAGATTGGTTGTGTGGCTCTAGGATAGAGGCCATTTTTCACTCATATCTTGAGAGGTGCAGGTGCAGAGCCCTTCCTTCACATGGCCAAATCTTGGTCTGGTTGGGCCTCATAAACTTTGCTGGCCTCATTTTGATGAATCTTTGAGACCCTACCCCATGTAAAAGAAGTGTGAACACCCTGCAGGTATCCAGTAGAATTGGTATACCCTGGAACATTTGCTGAGTGACAGACCTCACACTGGCACCAAATTTAAATATGTTAACAATCTGGTGAATATCACTCACCCACACCCAGAGACACACTGAGAACCTACCTCATGCACCTTGACTTCCAGAGGCTCTTTAAGTGAATAAGCCTAAATGGTAGCTGCTAGGCAGAAGCAGGTGGAAGAAGATCTTGGGGTGCCTTGGGACTTTTGCTGGCCTGCTCCTGGGCCCAGTGCTGGTAAAATCTAGGGTTGGTACATAGGTTGGTCCTTACTGTGCACACCCAGACTCCACAGAGGCAGCCACAAAGTATGGATTACTTTGTAGCTCCAAAAAGGTTTCCCAGGGCCAGTTAGGCAGCATCTGACACAGGCCAGCATCAGAGTCCTTCCCAAGATGCCCAAGAAACAACACACCCAGTGGCCAGATTCAGACAATGTCAGAGTAGGATAGAAGTATTTCACAAGTGGCATATCCAAAGGGAAATCATAGCAGGCATCAGATCTTGTTGATGTGAACTTTGGGTCATGTGGTTAGTACTTGCACAGCAGCTCATACACTGTGATAAACATTGGTCCTAACAATCAGCCAGTCTGAAGGTTGACTTCATGAAAAAAAATGTACCTATAACAGTCCCTTTTGTAGCAGGAAGGTACATATAACACACAAAAGGGACATTCTAGAGCATCCAGCTCAGGAGTTCAAGGACACTGCAGCAATGAGTCCCACAGGACATCCACTACATTATGCCATCCTACCAAACTGGGAGTAAACAGATAACACCTAATACATGGAAAACCCCCCCACAAAACCCCAAACCCTAAAGTGGCAACCAAAATAAGGAGATAGATGACCTAAATGAAAGAATAGAACAAATTTCCAAAGAAAAAGTTAATAGAAGTAAAGACAAGCAATTTATCAGATATAGAGTTCAAAAACTGCTAATAAGGATGCTCAAAGTACTTAGAACTACAACAGCATGAAAAAAGACCTATAACCATAGAAAAGAACCAGCCAGAAATGAAGAATACAATATCTGAATGAAGAATACACTGGAAAGAATAAATAAGAGTTGGATGAAGCAGAGGATGAAGTCAGCAATTTGGAAGACAAGGTAGCAGAAAACACCTAAACAGAGCAGCAAAATGAATACAGAATTTTAAAAAATGAATTTTAAATAATTTTAGTAAGGGACTTTTAGAATACCATGAAGTATAACAACATCCACATTCTGGTACCAGAAGGAGGAGATACAGAGCAATGGAATCAAATCTATTTGAAGAAATAATGGCCGAAAACTTCTATATCTTGGTGAAGAAAAAATACACTCAAGTCCAAGAAGCACAGAGAGTGCCAAACAAGACTAACCTGAAAAAGGCCCACTCCAAGACACATTATAATTAAAATCCAAAGGTTAAAAACAAAATTTAAAAGCAAGAGAAAAGTAATGAGGCACAAGAGAGGTCCCATAAGATTGTCAGCTGATTTCTCAACAGAAGCATTTCAGGCCAGAAGGGATTGGCATGCAATATTCAAAGTGATAAAAAACAAAGGCCTATAACCAAGAATGTTTTACCCACTAGTCTATCATTTAAAATTGAAAAAGAAATAAAGAGTTTCCCAGACAAGAAAAGGCTAAAGGAGTTTGTTATCACCAAGCCAGTATTACAAGAAATATTAAAGGGTCTTTTTTTAAGAAGAAGAAAATAAGAGAGAAACACAGTTATAATATTAAAATGGTAATAATTACATAGCTATCAATAATCACCTTAAATGCAAATAGTTTAAATGTTCTAATCAAAAGACAGGGTAGCTAGGTGAATAAGAAAATAAATCTTATATGTATGCTGTCCACAACAGAGCCACCTCAGAATAAAAGACAGCCACAGACTAAAATAAAGAAATGGAATAAGATATTTTATGCAACTGGAAATAAGAAAAGGCTAGGGTAGTAATATTATGTCAAACAAAATACACTTTAAGATAAAGTGTGTAGTAAGAGACAAAAAAGGACAGTACACATGGTGAAAGGAGTAATCCAACAAGAGGATATGACCTTTGTAAACATTTAGGAACCTAACATAGAAGGTCTTAAATATGTAGTCCAACATTGTTAATATAATGAGAACAGTTTGTGTGACATCAATGTAATATGGCAGCCAATGAGAGTCGACTGGAATGTGCATGTGTGAACAATGAGGACTTCACTGTACTAATCAGTGGGGGTGGTAGATACCATTGAGTGAGCATGTATACTGTATGGCCATCACACTCAAAATGCTTGTACGAGTAGAGTAATTAATCTGGCAGCTTCATCATGACAATGTGCCTGCTCATGCATTATGTCTCATGTAGTTTTTGGCAAAACATTAAGTCACCCAGGTGATTCAGCCCCCCTACAGACCATATTTGGCATCCTGCAACTTCTGGCTTATTCCAAAATTAAACTCACCTTTGAAAGGGAAGAGATTTCAGACTATCGATGAGAATCCAGAAAATATGATGAAGTAGCTTGATGGTGATTGGGAAAATTGTATGAGGTCCTAAGATGTCTACTTTGAAAAGCACTGAGATGTCATTGTACATTGTACAATGCATAATATTTTTGTATCTTCTTCAATAAATGTCTCTGCTTTTCATATTACATGGCTAGATAATTTCTGGACAGGTCACTTATGTATAACAAATCTTGATGGACATAAGGGGAGTAATCAACAGTAATACAATGACAGTAGGAGATTTTAACACCTCACTAACATCAATGGTTAGATCTAGACAGAAAACCAACAGGGAAACAGCAGCCTTAAATGACAGACTAAATCACATGGATTTAAAGGAAAACATCAACAAAATAAAAAGACAACCCCCCAGAATGGGAGAACATACTCATCAATACATGTGATAATGGGTTAGTATTCAAAATTTATAAAGAGCTTACAAACTCAACACCAAAAAAATCCAAACAACCCAATTAAAAAATAGGCAAAGGACCTGAATAGACACTTCTCCAAAGAGGACACACAGATGGCCCATAGACATATGAAAAGATGTTCAATGTCACTAGTCATCAGAGAAATGCAAATTAAAGCCACAATGAGATATCTCACACCTATCAAAATGGCTATCAATAAGTCAACAAACAAGTAAGATTTTTTACTTTAGATATTGTACTTTTCAACTCCAGAATTTCTATTTAGTAGTTTTTTACAATTTCCCTATCATTATCGATACTTAGATGTTTTATTAAATAAGATTATTTATATTCTCAATTTGAGAAGGATAGTTTTAATATTTTCTCTAATTATTTATTAATTATTTCTTTTAGTTATTTGCATATATTTATAATAACTGCTTTGAAGTCTCTTTCTATAAAGTCTCATATCTGGCCTCTCTCATGAACATTTTCTGTTGGGTCTTCTTTTTCCCTGTACATGTGGCATGCTTTCTTATTTCTTAGAATTTCTTATGATACTTTCATTGTTATTGTGGAACACTGAATATTTTAGATAATATATTGTAGTATTTCTGGTCATACTCCTTACACCTCTTTATAATTTCTTTCTTTTTATTTACTGTTGCTGTTTTGTTTGTTTGTTTAGGGAATTACCTGGATAAATTCTGTAGATTCTGTATTATCTGTAATAAAAACCAATAAATTCTCTGCTACATTTTTTAAAAAAAGTTTTTACTTTTAGTTTTAGTCTTAGCTTCCCAGGACCCATCCATAATTAGTATAATATAGTAGTCAGCTCTTGCAAATCAGAAGATATCCATGAATGTTGTGCCAGTTTGTCCAAAAGGTCTGTGTAAGAAGGCACACCTTCAAACTTCAGGCAGTTTACAAAACAGACTTAGCTTTTACTTCCTCCATGTGCAGGGCTTTAAGTTCACCTGTTACAGAACAGACCTGGGTGGGGGGATGATATATTATTACTGAATGAACCCACCCTTGTGTTCCGGGGTTTCCCCCACCATACTAGGTTCACCTTGCCCATCACCAGGGAAAGACATCTCTCATTACCAGAGATTGGTGAAAAGAAAAGGGATCATTTGTCTAAAAAGTTATACAGACTTAGAGCAATGACTTAATATCTTCATTAAAAATACTAAAGTCCTTTAGAATACCCACAAATGCACAGTCCCTCCTTCTCCCCTTTACCAAGTTCGAGGTACTTTAAGAGAAAGGAGTATAAGTCCACCGTTCAGGCAGTCCCTCAATTCCGGCACCATCAGCTGTGTTGCCGCCAGGATCTCCAGTTAATCCAAAGTCTTGTGGTACCTTCTCATGGCCCACCAGCAAGAACCCTTTCACCCCTTTTCTTCCAGGCAAAGTCTCTCCTGCTTCCTAAGCCATGTGGCAAAAAGGGAGCACCCCAAAGCTGTGTGGTCCTGACTTTCCCCAAAGCCATGTGGTCCCAACCAGCCCCACATGGATGCTGTGCCTGGGTTTAAATCCCAGCACCAATCTTCCTCTGCAGCCCTATTTCCAACTCCTCCTGAAATCTGCTACACCTTCTAGGATTCCCGTAATCTTCCAGCTTTACTGGGCTGCCATAGTAAGTCCAAGTAGGTGTGGCCCCCATGGCATGTAGCTGATCATCTCCAAGCTCTCATGTAGGCACTGTAACCAGGGGGAGTTGCCTCCCAGCTACATCATGGGTTGAAGTCACTACCATCCCCTTGGCCACAGCTATTTAACATATCTATGAAACCAGTTAAAGGTTATATATATGTTAAATGACCATTCTAGAGGTTAGCTGCTAAACTGTTGCTATTCAAAACAACTCCCGATGGCCCTGTTCCAAATGTCCCAACTCCCAGCTCAGACTTGTGCAGACTTGTGGGGGGTGAGGGTATTATATATATATCCTATATGTGTGTCTGTGTGTGTTTGTGTGTATATGAAAAACTATATATATATAGTTTCTCTAATATTTCCTGTATACTCTGAGTTCTGAACCCCATTACAGATCCCTATTTGGGGCCCCCCACCTTGGCTGCACTCTGTTATACAACCAGATCAGGGTGGGTCTCTTAACCAGGTTTTTTTTTCTGGACATGTGCATAGCCTTGTGCATAGCCTTGTGCATGAGCAAACACTGAGCTCTCCAGGAATATGTCAGAGCCTTTGAAATCTCCTATAGTCATCTTGTTCTCTATTTCCTTTTGTACTCTTGGCAAGCCTCTTATTTGCCATAAGAAAATCAAGTCATAGCCTTAGGCAGCTGTTGTCAAGTGATTGATATTGCTTTGTTAATAACCTAAGGATAGGATTTTTTTTTTTTTCCTTCTTGATGAGATGAGCTCTGAGTTGAAGACCACAACACCTGGCAATAGAGATTTTCCTGACATTAAAAGTTTAGAAAACATATTTACTGTGCTTTTAAGATGGTTCTTTTAAAGGAATTTTAGAAGAGGTCATTCATCTTTGTTGGCTACAAGAATAGTGGCTTTTCACATCTATCACATTACTGAGTAGGGAATGGAGAGATATGGGAATAGCCCCAATTTAAAAGGTCACATACCCTGCTGTGTTAAGGAGATTCAGTAGTTTATCATAGATAAACAATTTTAACTTTTCTGTTGCTTCAGTTAATTTCAAGTTCTGAAATAGTTAGTTTTGCTTTGTCAGTTTTTTTAAATTGTTTTGTTGGAGAGCAGCTCACTGTGGCAATCTCTTCACTATCCTGGTGATCATTCCTTTCTATTGTTGATACTTAAACTAAATCTTCATTATCAAAGCATATTGTTAGTACTTACTCTATTGTATTCCTTATACTATTAATTACATAGAATTCACTATTCAGAGTATTTGACATCCATCAGGTAATCAAATAGAGGTTTGGCTGCCTATTGCAATGAAAGCCAGACTCATGAGACAGGTGCTGGTGGAAAAGGAATGGAGTTTATTCATATGCCAGCAATCTGAGAAGATGATGTCTCTTGTCTCAAACCCAGCTTCATATCTTGGTGAAGGAAGAGGTTTTAATTAGGAAGGAGAGGGGGAGAGAACAAAATGATCAAGGGGAGCAGACCAGCACATCCAATCTGATAAGGACCTCGAGATTAGTCAAGTGATGCACAGTCCAATATGATAAGAATCTTGAAATTGGTCAAGTGATGGTCTGGTGTGCTTCATCCTGGTTTTACATCATCCTAGTTCTATGGTTGAAGGTCAGCAAATCTCCCAGAGCCGGAACAACTGAAGTTTGGAGTCTGGGTCTTCTGAAGTTAGTTCCTAGGATTCTTATACAAACATGCTATTTATCTACATGCTACATGTTTGTCAGAATATGTATTCTGAAAAATATAGAGACAAATAAAGATGCCCTAAATGAAATAACAGAACAAACCTCCAGAGGAAAAATGCTCCTTATTCAGCATTTACAAAAACAATGTTAAAAGAATGGTGTAGTGGATTATAATTCTTCACTGTTATAATAATAGGCAAATGCATAATTCATGTTCACAGCCTGTCTTGTTGATGTCATTTTGTTAGACAGAAGTTTAGAAGAAGGAGGAGGGGTGGAAGGGGGGCTGTCCATAGTACTTGCAGAAAAAGCCCATGAATAACTTTGATTAATTGCCTGTGGCCACATATATGTTTTTAAACAGAATAACAAAAGATGGTCTGCAGTAAGATAAAAATCTGAGTTAACAGACCTCTATCCATACTTACGCTTAAGAGGTCATGTCCTCCCTTGGAAGAGTATGCACCACCTTCTCCCACCAAATCAATAACAATTCCTTCACTTTACCCCACAAATTATCTAAGTTCTCAGGCTAAAGAGACTGAGATCCTATGTCTTTCCCACCCATCCCAATAGGGCTGTTCTCTGAGAATGTATTACTAATAAAATTCTGTTTGCATGCTAACAGAGTTGCTGATCTGTGATTCTCTACTGTGTCAACAAGAAGAAATGAACCTCCCACAACATTTCCAGTCATTTAAGGTTACTGTAGCTCACTTTTAGATTCTTCAGGAAAGAATCATAAAAACAATATTCTCTATAATCTTGCATAGAAATAAAACTGTACCTGTGACTTTTGTACTTGAATATCAATTTGACTGGATATAAGGTCTGATTTATATTTTATTTTCTTGAATACCTTAAATATCTTATGGTATAAAATGTGGGCATCAAATCATCTCATGGCTTCATGAGTTTCTTTCCCTTAGAAGTTATCTGGTCTTAGAGGAGAGAGAAGAGGGAATTTCAGGGGAAAAGGGAAGGGTTTACAGGAACAAAGTTAAAGGACACATGGATAAAAACTAGGGGGAGGGTGGTAACGGGAGGGAAATTGGAAGGACGGGGTGGGTGGGCTGGACTGGGAGTAAAGAGGAGAAAACTGTACTTGAACCATGATTAAAAAAAAAAAGGAAGTTATCTGGTCTTTAGCCAAAGGATGGTTTCTTTTTTTGTGTCATAATAATTTTAGTTTAATGTGTCTCAGTTCAGTGTATTCTGGGTAGATTTTCACAATTATGTGACATACTATGTTACTATATAAAATTCAAATAATGTTTTAATTCAGAAAGTTTTTTGAATTATATTTTTAGTATTTCATTTGTTGCTTCCTTTTTCTTCCTTGGGAACTCCAAATCTATGTATAATGAATTTCATTTGTCTTTTTTTCTATATCTACTACTTTCTCTTGAATCTGTTTTTGGCTCCACTTCAGTTATTTATTTTTCCTTATCACAAATTACAATGTTTGTCTTATTTATCATGCACTCTTTTTGCTAATTGTTTATTTCTGAAATAATGGTTTTTTTAATAACTTTACTTAAATCTATCACCTTTGTTTTTAAACCATTCTTTACTTTATCTTCCAAATTTTTAGTATTTTCTAATTGTGATTTATGTTACCTTTACTTCGTGTGTATCCTCCTTTCAATTTCTCTTGGTTAATTTTGTGGGTACATTTTCTGGGGGTCTTGTTTATTATATGAACATTTCCTAAACTCTGAAGAAAGAAACTCATCTGAATAACATTTACAGCTTTATTTCTTTGGAAATCTCATTGTTTTACAAAGAGGTAAGTCTCTTGTTTCACAAAGAGAGAAAAATATGGCCACATGGTTCCAGAGATATGCCTTCTCTGCTTCTATTCCTAATTGTATTTAGATCTTTTTTAAAAAATGATTTCATTGTTTAATGCGTGTTCTATCCCTAGAAATTTCTCCTTAGTGGAAAAATATTTCCTGGAATGGGAATGTAGCTTGTAAATTAGAGATTTCTTAGGACCAATATTGCTTCAGAATGAAGGTTTTCTAGGAGTAATCTGAATTGAATACTTTAGGGATCCCTTCAAATTTTGGCTACTCCTTTGAACTGGTTAGTCATACTTTTCAGTGATTTTATGTCAGGTTTGGAGTTTGTCTGTTCTCATAGTCACGATGAACCCTATTATCTTTCTCCATGTGGATCTTGTAGGTGTTGATTTTTTTTTTCTTGCTCCTGGTTTGGGATCTGTAGAATACCTGTTCACCAAATTTTATCATAAATGTTGTCTATATGTTGTTATGTTTTTACTTAACTTATTCTTGTTGTCATACGAGAGAGAGAGAGAGAGAGAGAGAGAGAGAATATTTTTAGAAGACTTAGGGAAATTTAAAAAGCTCTGTTGCCATTTGCAACATCTTTCTAATATTCTAATGATTATATTTTAATAACCCACTGTTTATTTTGTTGTTTCATAACATTTTTATTGGAAATCTTGTATCTTTTTTTGATTTCTTGCTTTATAGAGACCATAGATTATTTCTTCAATTTCATAGAGAAATATTGATCACAACATTTATTATGTGGATTAATCGATTGCCTATGTATTTGTTTCTTTCTTGTTTACTTTGAATATTTTTACCTGTTTTGCTAATATTTTCTTTTTATTGCCCACTCATATCTTAAAAGGTGTGGAGGGAAGAAATAGTGGAGAGTAAGTCTTAATGGGCTAAACTTTTTGAAATATATTTTCTTAAGAAGTTACTAAAAGTATTTATTGCAGAACTTCAGCAATTTGAGAGCCCTTTATTTATTTATTTGTCCATAAAATGTTCACTCATGCTCAGGCTTAACTTTCCTGTAGAATAATTATAAAGTCCTGCATAAAGATATTGTGTATATTAGTGTGTGTGTGAGATTTAATCTATACTTTCCTAGACTTAATAAAGATCTAATAGCTACAGATTTTACTGCCCACAATTTTTTTCTATTCTAACATGTAAATGGTAATATTTTCCTCATTTGCCAGTCCATAAATGTCAAACAGGGTTCAGAAATACTCTAGCTTTCTGAACAACCTAATGTTTTACTTTCAACTCAAAGAGGAATTATTTTGTTCCTTTGGTGGGGTACTTTTTGCAGAATTCTAGTTCTTTCATAAACCTGAAGAGAATATGTTTTCACTAGGTAGTCTGTATTATCCTTAACCAATATTTACCTTATTTGTTCTGTTCTCATCATGTATTGCATTTTTTGGATTTAGGTATTGTCTATTGTTATAGTTTTATCTTTAATTGCTGTTTTTCTTTTTTCTAAGCTTATTTCTAAGAAGATATCTTCATTTTGCTATCTTAAGCCAGGGTTATCAGAATATGTTCCACAGATAGTATTTCACTATCAGCACTATATCAGCTCTACCAGGTAAAGGGTCCTTATGAATTTTATCCTGTAAAGTCTTTTATTGTCATATCCAGAATATTTAACATATAAAAAAGTCTTATATGTTTCCTATGAAAATGTTAACTTCTACTTTTTAAAGTAAACCTGATGCATTTTTTCTGTTTCACTTCTAGGAAGAACCAGTTATACAGCTTACATTCAGTTTTTCTTTTATTAATTGCATCAGTATTTATTCAGTCCTTACTATGTTCAAAACAGTATTTGAGGTAGAAGATGAGAAAGTCCTTATCTTAAAGGGCTTTCATTCTAGTGAGGAACAAAGGCTAGTCAGATAAGTCTGCATGACTTCTACAGGTCTTCATTGTAAAGGCTTCCTAAACTGTTCACCTTCATTACCTTAAAATTTGATTATTTTTTCTTTATAGTTCAGTCTTCTGAGGGTTTTATTTGATAAGATACTAGTTTCCCCAATTAATTATAAATACTACTGAACATTTTATAATGCAGCTTTCAGCAAATGATTGAATGTGTCAGAACTTTTGGGTAATATAATTTAAGCTTCTATCATAGTATAATTTTAAAGCGTACTGAATGCCAGACTTTTAAAGAGAGAAAATGAAGCAGATTGTGTAATATAGTGTAAAATGGCATCTACAAGGTGGTTAAAATAAATCTTGTATCTACAGAAATATTGTCTGCTTCTCAAATCAACTATTCTTGAATGTGTAGAGCTCTCCAACAAAGAGGTTTTAATGAGTTTAACTTTCATTCTGTTCAAATTGTACCCATAGAATAGATAAAAACCGGTTGTTCTTTATTAGCATTGTAAGATACTAAATAACTGAGAGTTATAGATATCTTTAGCCATCTAGTTAATTATTAGTATTTTGATTAGCTTTTAATTTCAAATTTTCTCTGAAGTGAAATCCTGCTCTGTCTTCTCCTCCAGTGGTGTGCCCTAACCTCATTGTTTACAGAAGCTAAGAATAAATCAAACTGATGATAATTAGTGCTCATTTAGCCCAGAAATCCTTAGACACAGCAAAATGGAGACTTTCATCAGTTTATCCTGAACTCTTATCTACTCAGTTTACATTCTCTTGTGTGCCTGTTTTTACAATAGGCTTATTATCAAAGCTGGTAAATAGACATTTAGTTTCAACTAATCCCTGTTTACACCACTGAGTTTATCTTGTAAACTGCAGAGCTGAGCTGATTAAAAATTAGCTTCAGTGGGCATATCGTGATTTCCTAAGCTACCTTTCTTAAAATTTTTCCTGCTTTGACCCAAATTGCCCCTGAGCTTGCAGACCACATCTCGGCAATTGGATGTCATCTGTTTATGGTTGAAGATGATATTTTAGAGATATCAAGCTGCTATGGGGACCAGAAAAAGCAGTAGTCACCAACTGTAGCAAACATTGAGTTAATGGTGTTAACATAGTTTCCCTGAAAATAGACTCTGAGATGGGACTGGCATAGAACCAAGGCTTTTTGAGTTGTAATCATAGGAAATGAACCTCTAATGAAGTAAGAAGTCAGAATGAGGCAAAGAGAAATGATGACCTGCATTGTGGTCTCATCTAAGGCCTCAGACAAGCCATAGGAAACCCTGAATCTGGGACAACTTTTCACAGGAACCAGGCCTTTGTCTCCTTGCATCACCTTCCATCTTAGTGGCATAACCATGCACATACAGTTCCCTACTACTGAGGGTAATTGTCCAGTATAGATAGAGCTGGGAACTTTCAGCATCCAATAATCCTGGAAGCTGGTATGTGTATATTTGGATTTGAAATAAGGATCTGGTTGGAACTCCAGAGAATCCGTATAGTCAGTTAGTTAGGAAGCCTTAGGGTTAGAGAGTGTACAGTTGTTCTTCTTATATTTTTTAGAAGTACGATGATTAAATAATAACACTGCTAAAGTTTTAAAGCCATATGAGAAGATTTAGGTGTAATAATATCTGTGTTTCTTCAAAATGAGTGCTTTTCAGCCCAGATTCCAAATAAGCAATGGATTTCCCCATAAGAAAGAATGAACCACAACCCTTTATCATCATAGACTACAGATAATGGAAGGCAAGACAACAATGATTTGGGTACATGGGCAGGGAGAAAATAGCATCGAACAGTTACACAGAGAGAAAGATATTTTTGACTTTCTTGGTTTTAAGTAAAGCAGAAAGTTGTCTTTTCAAAGATCATTTAGGGGAATCCAACTACTATCAGAATATTGATTATAAAAGCTAGAATCCATAAGTAACATTTGGATTTTACCTTCTCCAGTAAGAGCATAGTACTTGTTATTGCCCAATGCTTCTCCTAACAAAAAACTACAAAGTGTAAAAACAATAAAAAATCAATAGAGAGAAAGAGAAGATGATGGCAATGTAGGTGGGAGCTGAGCCCACTTGCTCACTCATCCACCTGGGACAATTAGTCAATCCTCTGAAAAACAAAGTGAATGGCCCACAGAATATCAGGTGATATAAAGTTTGAAAGCCAAAGTATGCAGAGGATGCTTCAAAATGGCTGGTAAGGAGGTTTCATGGGCCAATGGGGAAGGTCCCTGCACCTGGCACTGATGACTGTGGCTGCCTCATGACATCAGAGGAGAGCCAGGCCAGTGATAGCAGCCCAGCAGTTTCCTTCCCTCTCGGGGTGGGAGGTGGGGGGAGTCCCAGACCTGTACCTGAAGAGACATGGATGCATAAAGTCACTGGGGGGAAAACAAGGCAGCAAGTGACACACAGCCAGCAGTATACCCAGGCTGGGTTACCAGCTGAGATAGTGCCAGAGAATTTTTGGATCCTGGTGACAACTGAAGCAGGGAGAGGAGTGGGCCATGACTGGCTGTGACCCACATAGATTCTGGACTTGCCAGAGAGTTGGACTGTGTGGAAAGGCAGGTGGTGTCTTGGAGTGTTAATGGCACCCAAAGATACTTTTTTCATAGGGGGAACTGAGGTGCACTGTGCAGGGACCTCAGTCATACAGTGGATAGCCCAGCAAAGAGGGAGGAGTGTTGGCATGGTCTGCTTACACTCAGTGCACCTCATGGACTGATCAAAGGGGTGCAAAGTGAGGTGGCTTATCAGTGCCAGCCTGGCACAGATGCATAGAGTGGAGACTGTGGTCACAGAGTGCTCTGAGGGCATGGGCTAGAAACTGGGCACCTGTGATTATCATAGCCCAGACTGTGCCCCCAACCTTGCACAGAAAGGAAAAAAAGGAGCCCAACCTCATTCTGCCTGTAGGATCCAGGAAGACCTGCACAATTGGCTTGGCAGGATTAAAATCAGCCAACAAGACGCTTCTTTTTTTCCCCACACTAAGAAAATAAGACTGGAGACAGATCCAGAAAGAAGCCAGAAGGTGAACACTAATAGCTGAGGCAAATTTCATTTTGCTCCTCATTAGAAGTTGCATTTAAAAAAAATTTTCTTGCTTCCTTCTGTTTATTTAGTTTTTTGTTTGATTTTGTTTGATTTAGTTTTATTATTTGTTTTGTTTTCTTAATTCTTCCTTTCATTTTGCATTTTAATTTTTCTTCTTTCACTTCACTTGTATTCCAAATAACATACTACTTTTGATCTTTTACTTTTTATTCTGTTTATTCAGATTATATATTTCTTACCATACTATTGTTATTATAAATCCCATGCAGCACCCTACCCTGGTCTTAATCCATTTCACCATCTTCCTGAGCTTTATTACTGTGGTTGTAAACTTTATTTTCTCTCATACTACATCATGTTTCTATCCCTTGCTCTCACTATTTCTCTTCCATCTATCCTTGCATAAACACTCTTCTTTCTAAAGTGAGCTCACATTCTTTTCCCCCTATAATTGGAGTCTCATTTCTTTTCTGCCTTTATAAACAATGGCTAGTTGGGTGAAATACCATGGTTATTGCTGTACTTCTCCAAAGGAACTCCTATTTGTTCACTATTTGTTTGTACTTTAAATCCAATAGAATACTCCCACTATCTCACTCCATTTTGCCTTCCCCTGCCCCTGATCAGTTGAATGAGGAATTTATTTCATTGTTTCCTCTCTCAATTTTACTCCCTCTCTCAACCTGGGCTTTACTCCTTACTCTTATTAGTTTGCTTCCTCTATTCTCTCAAAATAATTTTTCTTTACTGTAGACATCTCATATCCACTTCTGGTTTTCTATAATATTCTTATTCCTGTTCTACCTTTATTAAACTTCATTCAGTTTTCATTGCTATTGGCCCAGCTGTGGTATTTTTTTTTGCAGTTTTGCTTGTGTTGGTCAAGTACCTTCTCAAGTTTACTTCAAACCTCATAGTATACTCTTACCATTTCTTACCCCATTGTTCCCATCACACTTTCATGTTTTGCTTAAAATTTAAATTTTGTTTTCTCCCTTTTTTTTGCCTTGGTTATATCCTGACTCTTATTAATTCTACTCTGCCTTAACACTTAATAACATTTTCCTTTCTTTTAGTCATCTCATATTCTCTTTGTCATATCTTATAATATCCACAATCTCCCTTCACATTATTTTAATCTTAGTTTAGTTGTCATTGAGATTGCTGATGTTGTAGGGGGGTTCTTTTTTGCTGGTGTAGATTTGGAGGTCTGGTAATACTGCTTTCTTAACCAACACCTGTGCAACAGCATATAAGACAAGGTGGGAGTTATGACTATCAGTAAGCCCACTGAAGGGGAAAACCCACCAACAAAGAAGCCACCAACAGGTAAAGCCCAAGTACAACAAGAGACCCCACAAAAAATGAGACAAAGGGGAACTTCAGAGCATCCAGACGAGAAGATCAAAGAGATCTCACCACTGAGTCACACAGAACCCCTACCACAGAAACTCTCACCACAAAGACAGCTGGCAAAGCACAGAATCTTAAATCACAGAAACAAACAAAAAGAGTCACCTAAATGGGGAAGACAAAGAAAGAACCCAACAAAAAAGGAAGCAAAAATTCCCCAGTGAAAGAGCTAAATGAAATGGAGATGAACAAACTGTCAGACATAGAACTCAAAAGAGTGGTTATAAGTATGCTCAAGAAACTAAGTAAAAACTACAAGGAACTAACTGGAAACTACAATGTGATGAAAAAGGAAATAGAAATGAAAAACAATAACCAGGAAGAAATGAATAATACAATATCTGAAATAAAAAAATACACTAGAGGGAATTAAAAGCAAGCTGGGTGAATCAGAGGACTGAATTACTGAGCTGGAAAACAAGGGAGAAAGAAATACACAGGTAGAGCAGCAGCATTAAAAAAGGCTAAAAAATTTGAAGATAGCTTAAGAAAACTGCACAAAAACATGAAACAACAACATTCACATCATAGGAATACTGGAAAGAGAAGAAAAGGAGCAAAGGATGGAAAACCTGTTTGAAAAAAATAATAACAGAAAACTTCCCTAAGTTAGAGAGGGGAAAAACTGTGCAAGTTCAAGAAGCACATAGGGTCCCAATCAAGAGGAACCAAGAGGCACACTTCAAAACTCATCATAATTACAATTCCAAATATTAAAGACAAAGAATCTTAAAAGCAAAAGGGGAAAAACAAGAAGTAACATACAAGGGAGTTCCAATAAGGATAGCAGCTAAGTTTTCAACAGAAAATCTACAAGCCATAAAGGGATGGCAAGAAAAATTTCAAATAATGAAAGCAAAGGCCTCCAAATAAGACTACTCTACCCAGCAAGGCTCTCAATTAAAATGGAAGGTGAAATAAGGAGCTTCCCAGACAAAAGAAGGCTAAAAGAATATACCACCACCAAACCAGCATTCCAAGACATGCTAAAGAGAATGCTTTAAGAAGATGAAAAAAAAAAGGGTGAGAGAGAGAGGAACACAGGTACAAAGGGGAAAAATGAGTAAGGACCTACCAATAATAACCTTAAATGTAAAGTAAAAATACGCCAGTCAAAAGACATAGGGTAGCTGAATGGATAAGAAAACATGACTCACACATATTCTGACTACAAGAGACCCACCTCAGAAAAAAAGACCTACACAGACTAAAAGTGAAAGATTGGACAAAAATGTTCTAAGCAAATGGACAGGAAAAAAGTGGGGGCAGCAATACTTATATCAGAGAAAATAGACTGCAAAACAAAGGCCATAAAAAAAGACACAGAAGGAACTTCATAATGTTCAAGGGAAGAATCCATCAAGAAGACATAAAACATTGTAAACATATAGTCACCCAACATAGTAGCACATAAATGTATAAAGAATATCTTGGAGGACTTCAAGAAAGATATAGACAGTAACACAATTATAGTAGGGGATTTTAACAACCTACTCTCAATGATGGGTAGATTTTTCAAACAAAATATCAACAAAGATACCGCAGCATTTGACTTAGGAACAATGCCCTAGATCAAATGCATTTAACTGATATATATATATAGAGAGAGCCTTTCATTCCAAAGAAACAAAATACACATTCTTTTCAAATGCACATGGAACATTTTCAAAGATAGCCGACACGATAGGACATAAAACAAACCTCAAGAAATTCAAGAAAATTGAAATCTTATCAAGAATATGCTTGGACTGCAAGGGTTTGAAACTAGAAACCAACCTCAAGGAAAAAACTCCAAAACATTCAAATTCATGGAGATTTAATAGCATGCTATTAAATAATGAATGGGTTAATAATGAGATGAAGGAAGTAACCAAAAATTTCTGGAAACAAGTGAAAATGAAATAAGTGAAAGTGAACACACAATAGTCAAAAACCTGTAGGACAGAGAGAAGGCGGTATTGAAAGGGAAGTTCATAGCAATACAAGCCTATGTAAAAAAGGTAGAAACATTTCAAATAAAGAAACTAACCCAATATCTACTAGAACTTGAGGAACAAGAACAAACAAAGCTCAGAGTGTGTAGAAGGAAGGAAATATGAAGATCAGAACAGAATTAAATGAAATATAGTTTAAAAGGACAATTCAAAGGATCAATATATCCTGGAGCTGTTTCTTTATAAAGATAAACAAAATCAACAAGATTTTAAGCAGATTTATCAAAACAAAGAGAGAGGACCCAAATAAAATCAGAAATGAAATAGGAGAGATTACAACTGATACCACAGAAATAAAAATGGTTGTAAGAAATTACTATGAACAACTATATGCCAAGAAATTTGAAAACTTGGGTGAAATGGACAAATGCCTAGACACATATAATCCTCTAAAACAGAGTCAAGAAGAAGCAGAAAGCATAAATAGACCAATACAGCTAGTGAAATCAGAGCGGTAATCAAAAACTCCTGGCACTAAAAAGCCATGAATTTGACAGTTTCACAGGAGAATTTTACAAAACATTTAAGGAAGAGCTAGCTCCTATTCTTTTCAGACCATTCCAAAAATTCCAAGAAGAGGGAAAACTCCAAACTTTTTTTTTTGAAACCAGTATCATCTAATCCCAAAACCAGATAAAGACACAACAAAGAAAGAAAACTACAGGCCAATGTCACTGATGAACATAGATGCTAAAATCCTAAACAAAATATTGGCAAACTGCATCCAGCAATACATTAAAAAAATAATACAGCAAGACCAAGTGAGATTCATCCCAGGATGCAAGGATAGTACAATATTTACATCAATAAACATAATGCATCACATAAACAAAGGGAAAGACAAAAATCACATGACCATATCAATAGCTGAGGAAAAACATTTGATAAGGTACAGCACCATTAGTGATAAAAACACTCAGCAAAGTGGGAGTAGAGGGAGCATACCTCAACATAATAAAGGTCATATATGAAAGACCTACAACCAACATCATACTCAATAGTCAAAAACTAAAAGCTTTCCCACTAACATCAGGAAAAAGAGGATGTCCATTCTCACCATTTCTATTCAACATAGTGCTGGAAGTTCTAGTCACACTGATCACAAAAGGAAAAGAAATAAAAGGCATCCAAATTTCAAAAGAGGAAGTAAAACTGTCATTATTTGCAGATGACATGATAGTGTATATAGAAAACTCCACAGACTCCACCAATAAACTACTCGGACAATAAGTGAATTTGGCAAAACAACAGGATACACAGTCAATATTCAGAAATCAAAGCTATTTTTGTACACCAATAATGAAAAATCAGAAACCAAAATCAAGAAAAAAATCTCATTTGATATAGCAACAAGAAAAATAAAGTACCTAGGAATAAACCTAACCAAGAAAGTAAAAGACCTGCACTGGATTCCGGCCAAGATGGAGGCATAGGTAGTTGCACTGTGCCTCCTCACGCAACCCAAACTAAGGACAACTAAAATTGAGAAACAAGAAACAACCACAACAGAGAGAAATGAACTGAACAGAAGTTTGACTACCATACATCCAGACCGGTAAGGAGGGGCGGAGTTGGAGGCTTACAAAGAGGGGTTAAGGGGTCCTGGCAGGAAAAAGCGGTGACTGGCAGATGCGGGAGTGCAGGGCACAGACAGCAGCTGGCAGACCCCAGAAGCACAGGGGCAGCTGACGGACCGGTGGCAGACCCTGGGCACGGAAGGCAACGAGCAGACCCAGTGCGCTGCAGCCACACATTTGTACGCAGACAAACTAAGTGAAAACGGGCAGCAACACACACAGCACAGACCAGGGTCCCAGTGCCACCAGGAAACAGAGCCTAAGAGCACTGGCTGAAAACACCTGTGGGAGTTGAGGCCAGGAGATTTTCTCAGCCTCACAGGAGGCTTCTCAGGGAAACCCACAGAGTCTGAGAAAGTACACAAGCCCACCTGCCCGGGAGATAGCACCAGGAGGGCCTGATTTGCTTGTGGGAAGTGGCAGATGGGACTGAAGTCCTAGAGAGAGTGGAGCAGGTGCCATTGTTCCCTCTCTGACCCCGCCCCCACATACAACGTCACAACCCAGAGCTTGGGGTGCCCCTCCCTGGTGAACACCTAAGGCTCTGCCGCCCATATGTAACACCTGCAACAAGACCAAAGGAAAATAAAAAATAAAAAAGATGGCTCAAACAGAATTGAAAGCCCAAGAACCAATTTTTTTAAGTGACCAAGAGATAGCCAACCTATCAGATGCACAGTTCAAAGCACTGGTGATCAGGATGTTCACAGAATTGGTTGACTTTGGTCATAAATTAGATGAACAAATGCAGGCTACAATAAGAGAAATGAAGGAAAATGCACCGGGAACCAATAGTGATGGGAAGAAAACTGGGACTCAAATCAATGGAGTGGACCAGAAGGAAGAAAGGAACAACCAAACAGAAAAGAATGAAGAAACAAGAATTCAAAAAAATGAGGAGAGGCTTAGGGACCTCCAGGACATCTTCAAACGTTCCAACATCCGAATTATAGGGATACCAGAAGGGGAAGAGGAAGAGCAACAAATTGAGAGCTTATTTAAGCAGATAATGAAGGAGAACTTCCCTAATCTGGCAAGGGAAATAGACTTCCAGGAAATCCAGGAAGCTCAGAGAGTCCTAAAGAGGTTGGACCCAAGAAGGAACACGCCAAGGCACATCATAATTACATTAATCAAGGTAAAAACGAAGGAGAGAATTCTAGAAGCAGCAAGAGATAAGGGGACAGTTACCTACAAAGGAGTTCCCATCAGAATGTCAGCTAATTTATCCAGAGACCTTACAGGCAAGAAGGGGCTGGAAAGAAATATTCCAAGTCCTGAAAGGCAAGGACCTCCATCCAAGATTGCTCTATCCAGCAAAGCTTTCATTTAGAATGGAAAGGCAGATAAAGTGCTTCTCAGATAAGGCCAAGTTAAAGGAGTTCATCATCACCAAGCTCTTATTATATGAAATGTTAAAGGGACTTACTTAAGAAAATGAAGATTAAAAATATGAACAGTAAAAAAAGACTTCAAATTCACAGTTAGTAACAACCATACCTAAAACAAAAGCAAACTAAGCAAACAACTAGAACAGGAACAGAACCACAGAAA